>PYHX02000467.1:63713145-63732305 GCA_004302925.2 Cochliomyia hominivorax
GCTATTTCATTTTTAAAAGAGAAATTGTTCTCTAAAGTATCTTTCAGGGGCTCTACTTTTTATTTAGAGATAAACTTACTAAATCAGTTTTAATCCTTTTTATTACTGTCACTTAGTCAGCCTAGAATTTTTTAAAAAATTAGATTTATTATCATTTAACTTGCAATGCAGGTCTTATCATTGTGGAACATTTTACTAGCATTGTCCTGTAATTACTTTTTTTTTCCATTAAATGCTTTATTATAGCATTTTTATTGCCATTTTAAATAATTGTTACCTGTGGTTACAATTAATTTGCAGTTTCGTAAAATATTAAAATTTCTTCGTAACATCTCACTTGGATAATAATAATAGTAATTTTTAATTACAAAACTGTTGTTCGCTTCAATTAGCACATTTACACATGAGGTGACCTTATTTAAGCATTTTTATTTAAAATGGGAAAAAATAATTTAAGTTTGCAAAAAACTTTAACAAGAATTGAAGGTATATTAGACATGAACATCTATAAAGAGAAGGTCTTTATAATTCTTAGTCAAGGTTACAGGTTAGATAAGCAAATAAGCTTTTTAGCAATAATGCTACATAAATAAGATGTTTTATTAAACGTTTTTAACAATGGCAACACGGCAGTAGGGAGTTCGTAAGAGTTTTACTTTCAAACAGCCAATTTATGTGGATTTTAGTATTGAGTATTTTATTCAAATACAAATCAATAAGAATTTCTGAACGAATTACTGATATCTTACTTAGTAACAAGGCGTGAGATTGAAAAATTCTGAACATTCATATATTTTAATTAAGACTTAACAATTAAGTCAATTTATTTGATTGAAATATTATTACATTTTAATAGTTTTAATCACTAAAGATGAAACTTTTGAAACTTTTCCGGAAACCTTTTCATTAACGTTTTTATAGTGATTTCTGTCATTTTTCTCGAACTGGTACTACATCCAGTTTTAAATCTACCATGCTTTTGGACACCTTTTTGTGCTCTTCAATTCTCTTTTCACAAGAACTCAATATCTTTTCAGTGCGTTCTTAGCTCCCGGCAGTCTGTTCTTGAACCATAGTGGTAGGATACAAAGGAGGTCAGAAATAAGTTTTTCTTTTTAATGGAAAAGTCCTCCCGTACTATTTAATAACATTATAAACAATTTGACGGCACACCTTTCAGTGCTTGGCCAACTTTCTGTAGGGACTGGTTGAGTTCTCTTGAAAATGTTTGATAACTTTAGTACGCGCCTTTTGCTGGTCACTCATTTCAATTAGATTAAATATATTCATTTGTTTGATTAGCCCTTCGGGAGTTGTAAATTTATTATCATTTAATATTTTATTTTAAACAGGGCACATCACTATACAGGGCTGGAAAATTATATTCTGATTTTTATAAAATTTGTTTCTTTGAGTTGTGCTAAATAAGCGGAATGATAACGCGATACTAAAAACTAGATTTTCGAAAGAAGGAGAAATGGAGGCTACGCCAATTATGGACTGATCTTTTTAGAAATTATTTTTAATTAAATTAGTTTATTTATTTATTTTTTTCCTTACAACTCCATTCTTCGTGAACATTTGTATGGACCGATCACCACCAATTTTAATATGCTTGTTCCTTGACCCAAATTAATAATATATACTTGATTTTATATCTCAGAACTACGACCTGTAGAGTGCTGATACGAATACAAGGACAGACAGTCAACCAGCCATTTAGATGAAAATCGAATCAAATAGTTTTTGTATGTCGATCGCTGTACTTCTTTTTTTAATTTTTCATAGGACATAAATGTAAATAAGATTTTGCTCTTTGGAGAAAATTTCTAAAGTGATCCCTATGGAATCTATGAAAATTGGACCCATCATAGTCAAACTTGTATATTTTTTTATCTGACTTTATAAATTTTTGAATATAATTTAATATCTAAATTAATTAATTATGAACTTTTTTTTCTTAATTATCAATGGTTTGCCAAAAAGTTATTGCATATTTTCTGGATATTCCGGTGCCACAAGAACAGATCAGTGTTCTGCACTGGTTAAAACAAATGGCAGTTGGAGAGGGCAAGGTAATATACTATAAGGATGGAGAACGTAAAATTTCCTATCCACAGTGCTTGTTTTTCGTTGATTTCTTTCTACAATTCAATACATTAGAACCCAACTTTTAAAACGCATAAATTGTACATAAATGTTAGTGTCACAATAAAACACTGCACAGTTAAGAATAAATCAGAAAATTTAATTATACGAGGGTCGTTCATTAATTGTTCATAACACCTATTTATAATCCAACATTTTGATGTAAGAGTATTACAATGGTCAGGCTTCACTGACTATAACATCTTTACTTGTTTAAAACATCTTTTTAGGCACCCAATTTGATATTAATTGTAGCGATTAAAAAAAATTTAATTACAATAACAAGTATTTACAGTCCAAAATATCATATTTGTTATCACTGACACGCACCATATGTGATCGTTAATTTGTATATCATTTAAAGCGAAATCGGTGTTTAACATTTTTAATTTTGACGCTTCGAAAATGTCAAAAACTTGTGTTACTTTAATCTTATCATAACCCATATATATATATATATATATATAATATATATATATATATATATATATATATATTATATATATATATATTATATATATATAATATATATATATTATATATAATATATATATATATATATATATATATATATATATATATATATATATATATATATATATATATATATATATATATATATATATATGGGTTATGATGTTCAGTTAATATACTAGACACCCTTAATTTAGAACGCAAAAACCATTTAAATGTCAATGTTATATTTATGTGTCTTAATTTAAACATAAACCTAATGACTTATTTAAAATGTACTCCAATATCGCAATAAATCATCTAATGGGTCATAAATTGTATTACAAATAAATATGTATACAAATGTGTTCGTATACATAGTCGACACTTTTTATACAAATGTGGGTCAATTGGCTACAAAAAATATTTTACAGCAAATGTCATTTTTAAATAATTAATTAAAACGACGTTAACTAAGTAAATTTAGATTATCTAAATATAAAACAACTGTAATTAAATATTACAATGAGTCGCAGTTATGTAATAGATATTTGTAGCAAACAATTTAAGTGTTTACACGAAATTTACATTTTATAACATAGTTTTGTAGTAAACGTGTATTTACATACATATTATTTACATAATGTCAAAAACGTAATTCTTAATTTTGTGTGTTTTACGAAAAAAGTGATAATTGTAATTCGGTTGTGATGAAACTTAATTATCGGTGGCACTCTTTATGGAGAATATTATTGCTTCCTGTTTGTCTATAAAAATATTTTGGAGAATTGTTTTTAACATTCAAAGTACTGATGATTGCACTCCTCCAAAGAACTTAAACTCTAACTATGTAATTTCAGGAAATCGGCTTGGTCATAGTGTGCATAGGCTATAAAGTTGTTGTTAGGACTAGAATGAGATTTATTATTTTTTTATAATTATATAAATGTTAGTGATGATTGGAATTTAAATTTTTACGTGTATGAGTATCTGACTTAATCAATTAAAAACTTGATTAAAAGTAGAGCCATTGATATTAGTAAGGATTCTTTGAAGTACACAATAAACTTTTTCAATAATATACTTGGATAACATCCTTCAGATTTATTTGCTTTAAAATATTTTACATATATATGTACTTCTGATGTATATATTGGACAATTGAGTAATTGGATCCATGTGTTAATTATTTTCTAAATCTATAAACCAAGTGGAAATGCTATATTCGGCTGTTACGAATATTTCTCAAAGTTTTTATTGGCCGATTAAAAAATATATATTTTTATAGGAAGAAATACCTTATATGAGGGGATTTTACATATTAAAGAGGGTTTAATTAAAAATTAGTTGTAACCAATTATGGCCTGATAATTGACAAAGTAAATGCAACAAAAAATATTTGTACGAAATTTCAGTAAAATTAGTTCAAATTTACGAGTTAAAAGCTTAAAATTCATTTCCCGAAAGTGACCTAAAATGGGAGGTATAGAAAAATATGGACTTTGTCACATAACATATGTTCAAGACGGACAGAAAAATAATTGTGTTTGAATTTTAATAGTATTAATCTTTATTTTAAACTATGACACGGTGCGCTTTACAGCCCTTATAAAGTAGGTGGTAACCTCCCCCTCCCCACATGGTCCTATGTGCGACGGACATTTTCGCCAGTAAAAAGATCCTTGGGAAAGTAATAGGAATCAGTTTGAATATTGCCATTCTTATAGTTCAGTAGATATTCGATAATTAATATTTACATAGAACGGGGAGTACCTTTCCTTGATCCTACCCATCCTTTTTTTTAATCAGTAAAACAAATTCTTGAGAATTTGATTGGGGTAGAATCTGAGAATTTCGATAATTAACATTTTCTTTGTATAGAGAACATCTTTCCATATGATCATATCCGACCTTTATTCTGTCCAGTAAAACTGTTACTTGAACAATTTATTGGGAGCAAATTTGAAAATTTTCAGTGTAGTGGTTCTTTAGATATTCGATTATCAACATTTTCTTTTATCCTTAATAAAGTGGATGGGACCAAATTTGAAAATTCTCGCTGTTATTGTTCTTTAAATATTCGATATACAATATTTGCCTTATATGTGGGCTTCCTCTCCACATAATGCTATCCGCTCCACATTTTGTCTTGTAAAATAGTTCGCTGAAAAAGTTATTGGGGACCAAATTTATAAATTCTCGATGAAGTGGTATTTTCGTATGGAGGGTACCTCTCCTCCTGGTCATATTCCACGGAAGGGTCTTAAATGGCAGCTGGAACAAACAAAGGCCCCATTGCAATATATTTGTTGTTATTATTATTATTATTATTATTATTATTATTATTATTATTATTCTTTTTTATTTCACTTCAAAATATCTTCAAAATTGTGGCCTAAAGCTCTTTTATTTTAAAGTGTATCAAAATTTCCTTTAATTTTTATCTCGACAGATTTGATAATTACATTCTGTATAGAATTTAATAATTTAAAGATAAAACCTTCAAACTAAGTTGAAAAAACTGACCCCGATTTATTTATTTATTTTTTTTTCACAGAAAGTGTCTGAATATACCAAAAATAAATTATATAATTAAGTTCTATTCCATAGAATTAAATAAAACAATAATTATTTATAAATAAAATTTGCCATAAAAATGTTTTGTCATTAATATTCAACATAATATAGATTAAAGTAATTATCTTTTATATGTATGTTTGCCAGAATTGAATTAAATTGTTTATTGTTTTTATAAAACAAATAAAAGATTAAAAATTAATATCTCTGTATGTTTTTTGTAGAATAACCCATCATATAGTACATTATATTGTCATTAATTTGATATTATTGTTGTTATTATATTTTCTAGTTGAATACTTAAGTATTTTCTTTATTTGTTTTATTATTATTTCTTTTTTCATTTTATTTAAAATTATGCCATTTATTTTGTCACTTGTCTCATTCATTATTTAAGTTGACAGTTCTTGTAAGTGATGGAATTGTTTAAAAAAATCAAATTAAGGTGAAATTACTTATAGAATTGATATTACAGGAATGATAATCTAAGACAATCATTTTTTTCAATAATAAATTTATTACATTAACAAGCAAGTCATTTTGACTTATATTTAATTCATTTATCGAAATTTCTTAGAATTTGGTGAGTTTTTATACAATACATGCACACAGAAAAAACATAAAGCAAAATCAACGTTGACATTAGTTGATTTTTTTATTTAGTTTAAATTAAGGTATTTTACAATTTTGGTCAAATAATATTGAACATATTAGAATTTTTTTATTTAATATAAAAACTTATACAACGATAAAATTTTAAAATTATTTTAAAATACTGAAATTTCAAGGTTATTCTCAAGAAATTACATTTAATGTGAAACAATGTTAAATTAACATTTTTTGATCAATAAAGCAAAATCAAAAATTTCTATTTTAATTATATCACATTGATTTAATTTTTCGTGTAAAGGAGTTTATTAAAAATTGTGGTTACTTCCCTGACCTTCATTTCGTGTTATACTTATATTCCAAAAATCAGTCATTTTGACTTCCTGAAACATTTTGTTTAGTCAAATCACTTTTGTTACTGAATTGAGTAAATTTTGTATATTACAGTTCGGACCAGTATTAATATAACAATTTTCATTTCTTTTTCCCAATTTCGGACCTCTTGATAATATAAAAATACGTTATAATTTTTTTATACTCGATAATGTGCATTTGCTCCATTAATTGAACTAGAACTTGTCATTCCAGTCTTTATGTAGTGGTAATTATTGTAACAGATTGTTTATATAATTTTAGTTTCCTAAATTCATTTCAATTTTTAGTTTTATAACTGTAACAAATATGAAAAGAAAATTGATAATAAATTTCTATATACCTTTGCTTTTATTCCCTACCCTATAGTAGGCATATCAATTGTTTATGATGGCATTTGTAAATGTTAGCAATAATACCCAACATTCACCTTTGACAAAAACCACCTTTTGGGTCGTTAAATATTTTAATACAATTTAGCACATGTGCAAAATTTCAGGTAGGTAGGTTCATAAACGACCATTGTTCCCAAACAGGACATTTTTCCGAAAATCTCCTTAAAGTACATAAATCTTTAAAAAAAATTATTATCGTAAAAAATATTGTACGATTCAGATGTGTACTATTAGTTCCACATTTTACGAGGATTAATCTATAAATTCCCATAGGTCCCATGTAATACCCACTTAGAAATAACACATAAAATTTCACATTTTCATATTAGTAATTATGACAAGTACAAATCATAGAATCAAAATTCTTCGAGGGTTGGTCTTGGGTATCATATTGTGGCCCAAGACCAACTATATAATTCCCTAAACTTTCTTTCTTCGTATTATAGTTAAGTCATTTTGACTGCTTTTGGGCAATATAGGTATATACAATTTTTCGGTATTTTAAGTGTAAAAATGATAATATTTTCAGAGGAATCTTTTTTGAGGTTTTCCAAAATTAATCAAACGAATCAAAGAAAATCGACATGTATTTGTTGTTATCTTAGCTTTTTAAAAATTAATAGCAAAAAGTGTTTTTTAATATTATCAATTTAAGGATTTCTTGGAAATGTAACATTTTGATGACAAGCAAAAATAAATCTCTTATCCTTCGGAAAAAAGTAAACTTTAAAATTTATAATGGTTCACATGAAAAGAAATGACAATTATTTTCAATGAAAAGCATTTTTGTGAAAGGTTGTGAAATTTACGTGGGAGTTCAAAATAATTAGTGAGTATTCATTGAGTCTTAAGCAGTACTTTATTAATTTGTTGAAAAATAAATTTTTAGGTTTTTGTTGGTTAATTTCTTGACGTTCATTATTGACAGATTTGTTAAAATGGCCGAATTGAAAAAAGAAAAATTTATCCATTTCTAATCCCACCTAAATTCCATACTGTCTTTATTTATCATTTGATTATAAATTGTCCCACCTGCGCAAATTTTCTAAATGGAACTTACAATACGTTTCCATTAGTATATCAGGAGTGAAATCGTTAAATTCCTCTTTCAATAAAACAGTTGAAAAATATATCAGTTTTGTAATGAAGTTATTTTGTTTAATATATCAGTTATTATTTTTAATATCTGATTGAAATCAGTTGAAATCAGAAAATCCAACATGGTCCTATAGAAAGATGGCCAGGCATTCAAACGTCTGCCGTCGAAATGTTTCAGTGTTTTTGATATTAAACCTGGTTCAGGTAGACGGAATGGCTTACATAACGTTTCTAAAGTCAAAAAATAGAAACTATTTTCAAAAGAGTTTCCAACTCATCCGGTAGTAATAAACAGCCCTGTTGGCTCAGTGCTGGGATTATTTGGTATGAATATTTACAGTTAATGCAGGTTTAAAAATATAGAAGGCTCAGAAGTTCCTGACAGGAACGGTACTAAATATGTAGAGGCTAAAAACAAAGCATGGGAATTTAAGTCAAGTTTTATAAAAACTATTCTTGCTGTCTAATTTAAAACGATTTCTTGGCGAAAAAATCTTATGTTGCTGATGCTCGAAAAAAATTTGAAGGAAAATTTAGGATCCAAAAGTAATCAGAAATTCCCAAAAATTTCTTGTTATGGCGACCAATATGCAGCTGCGACAAAAAAGCCAGTTGTTACAACGGGTTGTGTAAATAATAATAAAAAATTAGACAGAAAACTATTGTATATTTTCTCGCTAAAGGATTATTATGTGTGGATTTTTAGCTCGGATATCTATTAAATGACACAGATAGCACTGTTCTATCTTTATATAGTCCAGCTTTGTTTTTGTCCAAAGCAATTTACGAATTAAAATATGAATCAGAAATCGAATTCGCAATTTTATTTAACTTTTTATACTCTCCACCACTACAAGTGGTATTGAGGGTATATTAACTTTATAATTCCTTGTGTAACGCTAAGGAGGAATAACTCAGGCTGCATAATGCTTATACACATTCTTGCATCAAATCAAAATCTGAGTCGATTTAGCTATTTCCTTCTGTCTGTCTGTCTGTCTGTCTGTCTGTTGTTAACACGCTCATCCACAATTATTGACAGAGCTAAATGAAATTTGGCCGTTAATATTTGATATTATCCTGAGAAGTTTTTTAGCAATATCGGTTTTGTATATGCAGATACAGTAGTTGCAGCAATATTACCTCTTTGAGTTAGGAAAGTTAATTTATTCGTAAAAATTGTGACACTTCAATTAATGTATATAAAGTAAAATTATTTTTATATATACATACAAATATGTATATATATATTTACTCGAAATAATTAGAAATGAATAACACTGCAATTACATGTTCATTTTAAAATCCCATACAAACACATATGTATATATTTATACATATGTGTACCTTAGTTGTACAACATGTTGTATTGAGTTTGTCCGAAAACACTTGATTTGCTGTTTATTTTATGAAAACACAAATCGATTCAGAACAGCAACAGTTTGTTTAAGTTTAATCTTTTTAAGTGTGAACATTTATATAAAGTTGTTGTATATAAAATAATTTGCCAGAGGGATGAATACAAATTTATTCATGGGAGAAGCACATATATTCAGAATAAATACTGAAGCATTTCTCTATCAGAATGATATATTTTATGAATATCAAAGAAGAAATTATCTAAGATCTAATAATATATATTTGTTGGTGCCTAGCAAATACCCAAAATAATTGTTAGAGCTCAATTAAAAATTGGTCCGATTATTTGTTATTACCTTGAGAAGTTTCCCATTTAAAACCACAAAAATCTGCTCAGTTGTTAAAAGTTATAGATCGATATCTAAGTTGACTTTGTAATTCTGGGGAGGAACAATTGTAAATTTTTCTTTTGAAACAAATTTCTTCCTGCATTACTGTTACACTTACGATTGCTAAAAGAGTTTATTGTTTGAAGTAACTTTATCATGTGGTTTGTCTAGATATTTATTCTGTTGCCATTGTTGGCCATTCTTGGAATTTTCTTTTGTCTCTTCTTGCTTTCTTATTTACTTGATTTGCCAGTAATTGTTACTGTCGCAAATATTTTTTTAGCAGCAGTTTCTGTTCACTCTTCTGAGAAATCTGGTTCCTCTTCGATACCATTCTACACTATTTTGGTATATTCAGCGGCACAAATGTAACGAGTAGACATCATAAATACAGCTGAACTTCTACGACCCCACATTATCCCAACTTGTGAAGATAACTTATCGAAAATTGGCGAATAACTAGAGAGGAATTACTTCTCTTAATACTGCATACAACATATTATAACTATCATGCATGGAAGACTTCACAGACTTAAGATTTACTGCCAAATGACTTAGCTAATATCATTCGCATTATGATAGAACAATCTTTTTAATGACATACTAAGCGTTCGTTGAATTAAGAAAAAACTTTCAATGCTATCGGGTGGATGCAGAACCCTCAATTTTTCATAACATCAGTAAAAAAATGTCTCCTTTCACCTGAGTTATTTACCATCGTATTGGATGATATATAAAGATAAGTCTATTCGGAGATAAGAAGTATTACATGGAGTCTCTTTAGGAAGACCTGGGCCACACAGTCGGAACTGTGAAAACGGTATACGAAACAACACATGAGTACACAAGTGAAATCTGGTTAGTTTCGACACCATGACGTGAAACTATAGGTGTCTTGCAATAAAATGCTGAATATTCTAGCCAAACAACATTAACAACATAGATCTTTGGAACATTTCCAAAGAGAAACTCATAATGACACAAAAATATGTAAAATTAAAAAAAAATATATTGGAATCCTCATAGTTTAATAAAAAAAGACAAAAGAAGAAAGATGGAGATGCTTTGTGGAAATCAAGCAAACCAAGTGGTCCCAAGCAGGCAAATGGAAAAAATATAATTCTCATTTTTTACGTTTATATGTAGGTATCTGTATGTATGTATGTATGTATGTATGTATGTATGTATGTATGTATGTATGTATGTATGTATGTATGTATGTATGTATGAATGTATGTAGGTATGTGTATGTATGTACGTATGTATGTATGTATGTATGTATGTATGTATGTATGTATGTATATACGTAAATATACATATATATATTTAACTTAATATTCTTACAACTTATGTACATGTGTTAGTGGGTATTAAAGATTCGACACAGCCAAATATAAAAATTTTTGAAAAGTCCTCTACCATTTCCAATCTCCTGCGAATAACTACAAATATGTACGTCAATACAAATCGTCCTTTTATTTTCAAAATTATTTAACTGAAATATTTCGAATATAAATTTTTCAATTAAATATTTTGTTGTTGTTGGTGGTGTTGAAAATTTTTTAGAAATATTTAAATTAAATTGTTATTTAATTGAATAAATTATATTCACAATAATTTAAAACAATTGTCAATTATAATTTAAGGCTGATATTATACATATTATTATATGTATCTGTATATTATAAACTAATTACATATATATTTATGCGTAGGTGTGTGTATTGACTGTCTGGTCTGGTGAAATTCTAAGGAATTTTACTTTTACATAAATTATAAACAAAGACAGAATTAAATATTAAATTTTTGACTTTAGAAATATTAGAAGCTCACAGTAGGACATTACACAGATATATCGTTTTATGCAGAAATTTTAAATGAGGAATTATTAAAATGTATTGAAAATTTAGGAAATTTTTAAGTATATAAATGAAGAATTAAATATTGCTGGTGATTATAAGAAAAAAAACTAGTTAATATACTATTATAAACTATTATAAACCCTATTCCGTGAAGGGGATAAATATGGGAACTACGTCAATAAAAGTCCCACCATGATGCAATTTATATATATTACACATTCATATATTTAAAACAAGTAAGAATGCTATATGTGCTTATACCGAATTTTTAATACCTTACACCACTAATGAAGTAAATGCGTTATATTTCGAACATATACAATTTACGTTCATACAATATGTGATATTTATCGAAAATATTACAAAGAAATTTTTGGAATAATCTTTACTTGTATATAAATTTTAATTCAAAATTCTACGAATATTCTTTGCTTGTATTTAGAGGTTACCTTATATATTGGACTATACTTCCGCTTATCATTATACTTTCATCAATAAAACCAAATTTTCATTTACACTATATAGAAACATAACTTCCTTCTAAGTATATGCTTTTAATTTAAAAGTCAGTATATAAAGTCAAGTCCTTTCGCTACAAAGAATACTGGGATAAATTCTATCTTTAAATACCTCCCATCACCACAAGTCTTTAAAAAGGGTCTGTTAACTTTTTTATTCGAAATGTAACACCATGAAGGAGTCATCAATGATTTCATAAAGTATAATATATAATCATGTATCAAATCAATATCCGGCTGTTGTTGTTGGCACGCTGTTATCTTAGTGAAGTTTGACGCTGGTTTTTATATTAACCTGAACAGTTTCCTATTTAAATACAGCAATAGTAGTTATGTATATAAAAATATATACCGATATCTGAGACATCCTCTAATTCAATTAATATTCCACAAATTTTTTGGTGAATATCTCGAACTAGTTATTCGACAGTCTGAAAAGGGACATCACTATTCGTTTCACTAAGCTTTCTACTAATCATTTCAATATTGCCTTGTCCTAGGATGAAACTTATTGCCTCTTGACGAAGGCACACTTGTGCGAAGTTTTTGTTTCCCAACAATACATCTTGTAACAATGAAGTGGATGAACGTATTATACCATGTCATATCAAAAACTGTAGGGAATGCATTTCTTCACGCAAATTTACTGTTGTGTAACCTTCGATTGGTAAATGTACTTTAATAATCTGAAAGATTTGACCGAATAGGGGACTCATGGACATTTAGATTTTTACACAATTCTAAAATTCATTTTCCTCAATACCCCGGTCATGACAAGATGCATTGTGTATGTTTTATAGTTTTCATAGATTTATACGATTTTACGATTGAATTAAGGATGGCAATTTTAATGCACAATGGTAAAGATGTTATTTTCCAAATTGGGTTTAGACGGCCAAACGTTTTGCGTGCTTTCTGCAAACTATTGCCAACATCCCCAGACGATCCTACATTTTTAGATATAATAGTCCGATACAGCAGAACAGGTTGACGTCTTCTATTGCCCTTACATCGATCATAAAAAAATTCTTAGAGTTGCACTGATACACAAAGGTATTGTTTTCGAAGCGATTATCTTTGAAGGGTCTTTTTGGGAGGATTCTCCTATAAGCCAGTGCGGCTTTTTCAAAATATATTAAGTATAGATACAGTGACAAACACCCCTCTAGGTCTGCTTCATGTACTAATGATGAAATTATCTTCACTTTCTAAATTATCAGTCAATCAGAAAGATCAAATATTTCGAAGTATGTCTCATCTCATGTGAGAGTCAGTTTTCAGAAGTTTTGCATAAATTCCGTCCTTACCAGGTGATTTTTCCCATGAGATATTTAATGCAGTTTTCAATTCCCATTACGATAAGGCAAGTACGAACGATGTTAATCGCATATCCTTATAGGAGTCATATGCACATTTCCATTTCATTCATTTCCATTATCTTCCTTAAGCATGCAACAATAATGATCCGCCCATATCTCAATCTGTTGCTCTTCTGTTTTTGATAGTTCTCCGTTTACATCCCTTAATGGTCTTCAAAAGTGTTCGGTTTGAACTGCCGAAAAAAATTATTATTGTTAAGATGTATATAAATAAATTCTTCCATGGCTTTACAAATGGAATGAAAAATAATTATACCCTCAGTCACCACTTGTGCTAGTGGAAGGTATTAAAAAGCTTACATTTGAAATTGTCACGATTTAAACCTTAAAAGGTTTTGGAACAAAATGTTTAATTGAATTTTAAATGTTAGTATCCGATATAACCTGAGACTCAGTAGTACCCGTCCTTTACCTCATCTAAAGTCCTTCATCCAAATTTATTAAACTACTATCTACTGCTACCGCTATGTAAATTTTATCTAAATCAACTAAAATAATTCTATTAGGGCCCATTGTGCTTGACTGATGAAGAGGTTAAAATAAAACAAGACAAACGCATCTATAAACAGTTTTATATAATTCTATATTTCTTATATATTAAATTTCATACCTGTAAATATCTTGTTATAAACTTATTTATACAAATTAATCTCTCAAGACTACAATTGTCTTTAAATATAAAATTTAATTTACTTTTCAAAATATTGGAATTTTTGCTGAGTTTATATAACAACCAGGAAAACTTAATAAGTATTTATATCAAAATACTCCATGTCCTCTTATAAAAGCAAGAAATACACTTTTTGACAATCGCACGATAATAATACTTTACATCAAAATTAAAACTTTTTTTTATCAACTTTTTTTGGGGATAACAAACAAAAGAGAAATTTAAGTAGCTTTTTTAAAATGAAAAGTTTTCAAACAATAACATATGTTTTTATACCCTTCACCACTACAAGGGATGAAGTGGGTATATTAACTTTGTCATTCCGTGTGTAACGCTTAAAAGAAATCATCTTAGATCCATCATGTATTTTTGCGTCAAAACAAAGTCTGTATTGGTCATAAGAAGTATATGTTACAATCCTCAAAAGTATCTTTTTTTAAAACCAGCAAATCGATTCAGTACCTAAAAAGATATAGACCGATATCTAAGGCAACTTCTAAGTTCAATCTAGAAAACGTTTGTAAATTTCTCAATTTTAAATAGAAAAATTAAAATGAAATTTGACATTAATATTACGTTATATGTACTTCACGACCATTCCATATATTACGTTATATGTACTTCACGACCATTCCACAAAAAATCAACATCGGTTCAGTAGAAAAAAAGCTATAGCCGAAAATATAACTGATTTTATGATTAATTTTATGTTCTCTGTTGTATTTAAGAAAAATCTTTATGTATTGTGTACGGCTGCTTACTTACGTACGTACGTACTGACTTGACACGCACTTGTTGTGGAGAGTATTGAAGATTCGGCGTAACTGACTATGTCATTCTTACTTGTTTTTTGTTATGATAGTTTTAGAAAATAAAAAGAGATTAAAGTAAAAACAACTAAAAATGTTTAATCGGTCAATCTCGACTATGTATTACCCTACACCACACTGTTGGTTACAAATGACTGCAAAAAAAATGTATATAAATGATTTTTTTTGAAAGTGTTACGTGGAAAAAAATTGTTGACCGATCTTCATATAGTTTCTCACGGTGGTCTTAATTTGACTAAATATTTTTACAATACCCACGTATATATGCGATTTATGAGTTTCAAGCAGTTATTTGGAAGGTTGGTTGTATGGGACCTATGAGAATTAATGGATTTATCCTCGAATAATTTGACACATCGTTTAAGAGTATAATAGGATTTAGATTCGCCAAATTTGGTTGAAAACGTGTTATATTAAAAATATAATGAGCTGAAACCCCAATCCGACGGGACATTTGTATGGGGCCTATATGAAATTATGGACCGATCATAACCAATAGTACGTATCAAAATAGTACGTGTCAAATTTCATTAATATACATTCAAAAACTGCGACCAGTATTTTGCGAAAAATCTTTACATGGATAATCAGCCGGACAAGGCGAACATGCCTAAGACGACTCAGGAAGTGATTCTGATTCGATCTGTATACTTAAAAGTGGTGGTGGAACTTATTTTGCCCCTAAGGTAGTGTAGGGTATAAATACTTTTTTTGTGCCAAAATAAAATAAAAAATAATTGTATTAAAATAAGTTGAAGTATATATAATTTATTTTCTATACAATATTTTTATTTTATTTTGGCACAAAAATACATGGAAAACAAAATAACATCATCAATGACTGGACTATAGAAATAAATATAAATCTCTCTTTTAACATTTATGTTATGAATTTGCTCTAAAAATATTTTGCTTCGCAGCAAAAACCAACTTTGTTGCTTTTGTTTTGTAATATTAATTGATTTTATCTCAGAACTTTGTATACTTTCAAGGTCACATAAAAATAAGTATATTTCAAATACCTTTTTTACATCTTTGTTTGTAAACAAAAAAGGTTCTATTATAATTACAATTTGAAATATTTCCTACGAATAGATAGTTAGATTTTAAAAATTATAGTCAGTCAGAATCGTCCGTATTGTAAGCTTTGTATGCAATGTCCTTCAAGGACCTCTTTTGGTTTGCAATTCCATAGAATCTCATTTTTACCAAATATTTGAATAATACTAACTCTTATGTGATATATGCAATTAAAGCGATTTTAATTGTAGGATCTAAATAAAAATCTCGGAAAAGAATCGATTTTTGTACAAAATCTTTAACTTTAGATAAGTTGTATGAATTTGCATCCTTGTGAGTTAAGACCACAAAGGGACTCCCAGGCGGAGTTGTAATCGTGCAAAAAGAGGTACTACTACAGTTTTCGAGTGATTTGCATTTGAATTTTAAACTTTAAACATTTTGCAGAAAATACAGGTGTTTACACCCATTTTTAAGTTTGCCGTTCGGCTCAGAATTTCCTTCGGAGTCTATTTACTAATATCCGCTTCTCCATGTCAAGTTGTGAAAACTCTATATGTCTAAAATTTTTGAGATTTTTAATGAAAATTGTCTTGATCGATCCACTATGTCAGGTAGCTTCCATTCAAATGCCTTCTCAGATTTAGGTTCTAAGGTCGTAAGACGCTGGGAGGAAGATATTTCAATACAATTTGGCGAAAATGAATGTTACATTAGTCTGAATTCATGTGCCAAATTTCAAGTAGATCGGTCCACAAATATTAATCACCCACTTCCGAAAAATGTGCTTAAAAATACATAAATCTCTCATACATGAAAAATTATTTTAATGTACATAAATCATAAAATCATATACTACATGGGGTCGGTCCATAATTTTCTTGCCTGTGCAATGGTGTAGGGTATATGATCTGTCTGTTTTACTGGTTTTAATACAGACAAGAGCTTTAAGATAGTAAAAACTTTTTGTTTTTAAATGAAAAAACAATTTTTTGCCTCTTCCAGCCCAAAGTACCCCATTTTGCACCTTTATCGCTGAACCTTACGTATCCGCTATGGGGCCTAAACTTTAAATTTGATTATACTCTGATTTTTTTATTGTACAAAAAATAATTATTTAGAATATATTTATGATTAATCACATTAATGTGAGTTTTATGCCATTTCTGGTGATTTGTGAAAGTGGGCTATAATGAGTCCATATAGAAAATTATAAAACCGATTCTCATAAAATTAATTATAGTATTTTCTAGTTGGAACACATTTAAATATAAAAATATTAATGATTGATTTAACGGAAAGTGGCGTCTGCGACCTACGGTCACTTTGAGTAATCGATCATTAAATTTGTATGAATTGTTTGAGCTTAATACCCCGCTTCATGAGGATGATTATATTGGAGCTACATTGGACTGTTCATCAATTCACAATAAGCTTCGCCCATGGCCCATACCTAGCAAATTCCACCAGGATAACTCTAAAAATTGCGATTGAGTTCACAATGTTTACATTGACTGCTAGTGGCTTTACAGATTCGGTGCTCAAAAAGTGCGTGTAGGACTATTTGTTTGTATGCTTACATTTAACTACCATACAAACGCCTGAAAATAAAAAGGTCAAATTGTCAGATTTTCTTATTCTGAATTTATCTACTAAACGCTTAAGTGTTAAAAATTATTAAATTTTTCTCGAAAGTCGTTCGAATGTTCATTTTTCCGTTATTGAACCTGTTTTTATACAGATTTTGATATAATTTTTTTTCTCAATATACTTTTAGATAAGAATCTTTTTGAATTAGTTTTCCTTATATTTATATGAGACACATATTAGTCACTTGTTATTACAAGTTAGTGACTATTAAACTGTACGAGTTGCTGTTCAGGAAACTCCTCTTCTTTCTGTAAGGTCTTCACTCATGATATAGTCTAGCAGGATGGTGTGTAGACATACGTTCTTGATAATCCATTAAAAAAAATGTATCCTGATTTTCTATATCGAACGAAAACTATCGTTCGCTGCAAAATAAATCTGGTTTGGTGAAATTATCTTACACTAAAGTTTTAACGATCGACTTCACGTTTTATATTATGAAATTTTTATGATAACTTTTTTGTATATAGAAACTATGTTGTTGCTTTAGAATTCTGAATTTTTCTTATATGTCCTCGGGCAATTAGAACTTTCAAATTTGATCTGTTTTTAACTACACCAATTGCTGGCATCTGATTTTACTTTAATCTGTGCTCTATTCTAGCCAGTGACTTGTCGGCAATAAATTTTTATTTCAAGTAGATCACTGAAATAACCAAAATTCGGAACCGGAAGCTCTGAAACATCTCTTAGTATAACAGTTTATTAAGTGCACACAATATGAGTTTTTAGTTTTTATATCTCTCATGCATCATCTAAATTCTATTAATTTTAGCGCACCTTTCTGGAATTTTTTGAAACTGTAACGTATTAAACTAGATCTCAAATGAAAGGAAATTATAGCTAATTGGGTATATTTATTGTATGAATAATGTGGACCCTATACTATACTGAAATTTAATCGCTATCATTGATTTAAATTCTGCTAATTGTTAGGTATTTGACATAAAGGATGCTATTTATGTTGGTCCCTCATTTTGATCAAATTTGCAATAAATGGTTGCCACAACTAGATCCCAAAGAAATAAAACATTCCTTTCAAAAGGAAAAATACCTTATTTTTGGGGTCACTCCAAAGCAACAGATATATAAACAACAAATTCAATCAAATTTAATTCAATAAAATTAAATTCCTTAAATTAGTTAATTTTTTCATTTCCGGTTTCAAACGTTTCATTACTCATTGGTCCTTTAAAAATTCCAAGTAACTAATGAAATCAATAACACCTTTTTAATATTTCCAGTGAATTGCTATTATTTATTTTGTTTTTTTTTTTTGTTAAAAAATTTAGGCACCCAACACCCCACTGTGTATAGTAAACTTTGTACGCGTACGTAACACTGTTAACAGTAAAAAGACCAGAATTACTATCTATTCACATATAAAGAAAATATTTTAAAAATAATTATACAACAAAATCATAGAACCCAGTAAATGGAATTTGTTTTTTGTTGTTGCTTTTTTTCCAATTTTTCACGCTCTACAAACAAAAACCTTTTTTAAACCTTTAAAAATTCTAAAGAAGGAAAAATGAAATAAAAAATAAAATTTTATAAATAAAAAATAAAGAGTAAATTCTCACTTACAGTATCTGGCATCAGTTTCTTTATTGTTGTGTTGTGTTGTTGTTTTTTAGTTTTTTATTCATTAGTATTGTAGGGAAATCATTAAAGTGGGTGTGAATGTCAAATTGTATGTAATGTGTAAATATATGAGTATTTTTTTATTTCTCTATATGAATGTATGTGTGCTTCTCTTATATACATTATAAATATATAATTGTTTTCACTTAAATAATTCTCTGGTATTTTCTTATTAAAATGACCGTAA
>PYHX02000467.1:63732405-63758215 GCA_004302925.2 Cochliomyia hominivorax
AATTCCGGGAAAGTCCTTATATGGAGAGCTATATCAAAATATGGACCCTCTTAATATAATTTATAAACATATATTTAAATAGTTAAAAAAATAATTGTGCCAAATTTAAAAGAATTGGTTCAAATTTAAGAGTTTATGAGCTATAAATCACATTCGGGAAGGGCCTTATATGGGAGCCATATCAAAATACGGGACCCATATGAATAAAATTTATAGTATATATTTAAATAATTAAGAGATTAATTGTGCCAAATTTCAAAAGAATGGTTCAAATTAAAGAGTTTTATGTAGCTATAAATCACATTCCGGGAAGGGGCCTTATATGGGAGCTATATCAAATACGGACCCATGTGAATAAAATTTATAGTATATATTTAAAATGGTTAAAAAAATTATTTGTGCAAATTTCAATAGAATTGGTTCCAATTTAAGAGTTTTTGAGCTATAAATCAAATTCCGGAAGGGGCTTATATGGGATCATATCAAAATATGGATCCATATTAATAAAATTCACAATATATTTAAAATAGTTGAAACAATAAATTGTGCCCACATTTCAAAAGAATTAGTTCAAATTTAAAAGTTTTATAAGCTTATAAAATCATATTTCGGGAAAAGTCCTTATAGGGGAGCTATATCAAAATATGACCCACTCTTAATATAATTATAACATATATTTAAAATAGCTAGGAAATTAGTTGTGCCAAATTTCAAAAGAATTGGTTCAAATTTAAGAGTTTTATGAGCTATAAATCACATTCCGGGAAGGGGCCTATATGGGAGCTATATCAAAATACGAACCATGTGAATAAAATTTATAGTAATATTTAAAATAGTTAAGCAATTATTTGTGCCAAATTTCAATAGAATTGGTTGCAATTTAAGAGTTTTATGAGCTATAAATCATATTTCGGGAAATGGCGTTATATGGGAGCTATATCAAATATGGACCAATGTTAATAAAATTTATAACATATATTAAGAATGGTTTAAAAATTAGTTGTGACAAATTTCAGTAAATTATCTTAAAAATTGCGGTCCATATGACACAAAGAGTTTTGGGGTGTCATCAAAATTTTGTATATTATAGCCTATAACTTTTTTTCCGGTTAATCAGATTTTGATAATTTTTGGCACGATGATGAAGCACGTGTAATTGTATGCTAAAACTAATTTTTTGTTTAAGTCCAATTACAGTTTTAGAAGAAATTAGAAGAGTTTCATTTTTGAAAATTTTGAGGTTGTTTCAGATATCGGTCTATAACTTCCTTGCTTATAAACCGATATAGCTGGTTTTAAATAGCAAACTGCTTAGGACAATAACAAACAATGTGGCCAAGTTTTATTGAATTCGGTCAATTATTCTAGGGCGTGAGAATGTTTCCACAGACAGACAGACGGACAGACGGACAGACGGACAGACGGACATAGCTAAATCGACTCAGTTTTTGATTTGATGCAATAATATATATAACACTTGTTGGGTCGAGATGATTCCTTCTTGGCGTTACATACAGAATGACAACTTAATATACCCTCACCCACTTGTGGTGGTGGAGGGTATAAAACTAGGAGGTTCCAAATGAATCAAACTCTTAACCCAGCTTAACCGAAGCGGAAAAAAAACTTCGAAAAAGAAGAAATAGAAGAGGTACCCACATACGTGAGACCCAATTCGGCAGAAAAAAACGCTCTAACAACAAAATTTTTATTCACGAAAAGCACTTACAATCGAGATGCTTATATCCGCCGTTATAAGCTAAAGTGTGGACAATGCTTTGTTTTAAATTGTTTTTCGGCCTAATTAGTTTGTTCCTTTCGAAAAATTCAAAAAATAAATCGATTTATTTTTAGAAAATTTTTTGCCACATTGTAGCTGCGTTCAGTTGAAATTATACATAATTTTGAAAGTTTAAAACGCAATTCCGGTAGGACATTTGTATTGGAGCTACCTACAATATTGGATCAACATGATCAATTCCAATATTTTGTTTTTGGTACGGAATGGTAATTTGTTCCGAAATTTCATAAAGATATCTCTGAAATTTCGGCCTGCAATAAACTCACAGCTTTAACTATGAATGTGAATTGGATCTTTAAACCTGTGATGAGGTTAATTCTATTCAACGGTGCAGTCTTCTGGTGGAAATCAGTAGAGGCGTCCTCGAAATGCGTATATAGGATATACGATCGGGATATCATGGCAGAGCATTCGAACATTGCGCTGGTCTGGGTGTAAGGATGTGGGATATGGCAACCTGATGGCTGATACCCTAGTGATATATATGTGCTAACCTCAAGAATAGAGCCACTGATCGTTTGTGCAATCTAACACTTACCGCTTGCAGGAAAAGCGTAGAGGAAGAGCTCTATGCTAAGGCGCAACACTGAATGAATAAAAAATGTCGTGTTTCATAACCAGAGTGATATAAACCTGACTAGATTGGGTAAGGACATCATTCCTACTCAATATCTCAAGAACTCTCTTAAAGGACATCTTTTCTGCAGTATCTGAACCTAATCGCTTGGGGGCACATGCATCAAAAGTGGGGCTCTTTTAGAATGACTTTTTCAGATGTTGCATGAATAAGAGAAACTGTTTTAACTTCTTTGCCACTGCCCTGTGTTAAGTGGCTTGCAAATGCGCTTCTTTTTGGATGCAGTTGTTACATTCTCAGACGGATTTGCTGACTGCTGGTGTAAGAGATATTTGCGGCTGGTTTGATGATGTGAATGCTAACTTCAGAGTTTATGTAATGTGAAAGGCTGGACGAAGTAGGCAGAAATGTTCTCCCTTTTCCTTGCTTTGTCTCAATTATTTTTCGGGCCTATAATTTGAACTCGCAACTTCTAACTCCAACTTAACCTTCAGGATATCTACAGTTTTAATCTTTCATGGCAGCCTGATGACCTAACTTAACCATGTTAATTTGTTTGATATCTCCAACGATTAAAAATTACAGAATTATTTCCTTAAAATATCAATTTGTGACTACTGTGCATTACAGCTTTCGCACTCTGTATATAAAGTGTTAAATACATATAGAATCTTAATTATCGTCTTATGGCACCTTAAAATTTCGTTATCAATTCTCCATTCATCGTCTAAATGAATAATCACTCTTTCATTGAAATCTTATTTAATCAAACAGTTATTTTTGAATCAATATTGAAATAAATTAATTTTGAAAACCAGTAATAAAATGATTATTTTAAGTATCAATTATATTTATGATAATTATAATTATCATTATTTTGATTATAACACAAATATGGGATATTCTCACCGTATAACAAACAGTAAGTAACAGTAACACATATTAATATCTTTTGTTTTTTGAGATGAAGTTTGTAGCAGAGCATGAAACAACTCAGAGCAAAATATCTATTTTTAAATGATTTTGTTTTTACTCTTCTTTGAGCAGATTAAAAAATAAACCATTTTCGATTAAAATTTTAATCATTATTTTTTAGATTTTGCTCTGTGCCAAATTGGAAAAAAAGTATTTTAATATTCTTTTAGCGAAGAGCAAAAGAAAAAGATATTTATTTTTTTACTCCTCAAAATTACAAAATAGTTGAAAATGGTTTTAAACAATTTGTGCGAATTATTTGTTATAAAATTCTTTTTCGAAATTTGATCTTTTTTGATTTTTATCACATTTTTATAATTAAACTCTTGTTCAAAGAGCGATAAAGAATAAAACTCTTTTTTAAAAATTAAAATTAAACTCTTTACAAGATCCGATAGTTTGAAGAATAAAAAAAGAGTGAAAGCCGTACCTTGGTTTGCAGTTAAAGTAAAAGTATTATAAATTTATTTTTTTTGTTTTTAATTTGATAAAAATTCAAATTATGCGGAAATGGTTACTGATTTAAACACTCTTCATTCGTTGGATTTTTGAAGTTAAGAGTGTTGATTTGGTTTTTGTCTTTTTCTTGTTGGTGTGTGATATTTTGGTGCTTTCGCGATCTGCGTGTTTATAATTATTTTAATTGTTATAATTTTCATCAAGTATTTTTTTATTTCTTTGTCTTTTGTGTTTTTTCACTTGAGACATTTGTTCCAATTCACATCTCAAAATAATGAAATAAAATCTTAAGATTTTTTAGTTTTATGCCGCTGTTTTTGTATAAATTTGTTGTTGGTTGTAACAATTAACGTTTCATTATAAAGATGACACCAAATTTACGAGTTTTGTAAATAACGTCGATGGAGATTTTTAAAATATCGTTTTCGATATGAGTAATTTGTTGAGGAGCTATAAAGGAATTTAATGATTTTGTGCATATTGATGTTCATCAATTTGGGATTAAGAACAGTGTATCTTAATAACTTTTAGACCCTATTAGACGCTTCATGGACGAACTTATTCCTATCAAGCGGAGCCTATTTGAAGATACCGCCATTATCTCAACTCTTCCTCTAAAGCACGTTGGAACTCATTACATCAGTTTTTCCCAACTTAATTTTTCTATATTTGAATGATTTAAAACTTCTTTAATTGAAATGTAAATACATTTAAGTATATTTGCGCTTTTTAAGAAACATATGAAGATAGAAAGCGATTTATGAAATAATACTATCAGGAGGAGGTAAAAAGTGTCCATATTAACCATCAACAAAGCAATTTTTCGATTTTAAATAAAATATTCTAATAAAACCCGTTAAACAGGAGGTTGAACCGTATCTAGTCAAGCTTTTTTTGTATGTTACAGTCTAATTTAGCCTGTGTCTATCACAAAAGCATTTATTCTGAGATAAATTGTGAGAATAAAAAATACTTTATAATTTATTACTTAAGAGTTTTCGGAATATATAGCCCAGGTTTACAACATATTTCGTAATCCAGATAGTTTAGTCATCTTAGCATTCCTTATTGCCAAGCTCTGTTTCAAGGAATAAAGTGTGATTTTAAATAAGAGTCAAAGTTAAGTCTATCGAAAGTGGTGATCATTACAGTGAGTGCCACAATTATTCTAAAGCTACACACTCCAATCCAGCTTGTTTTGCTTTTAAACTAGAAGCACCTTTCGAATCTATGAGTTCAATATTCAACATGCATTTGTGACATCAACGTGCATTTATTACCAAACAAATGCATGTCCGTTAACTTTCATTAACTCAAAGCTTTTTCACAATATCCGATATTTAGGGCTCGGTAACCTAACCTAGTCCAAATATTGTTTTCTTAAAAGATCTTCGTCTCTGCAAATAGATACTGTATTGAAGGACATTTGTGTACATCTTGTTACTGTTCTAAGGGCTGTGTTTTGGCAACTTTCTCCATTGTTTATATATCAGTGAGGATATCGATCAAACATATACGACCCCATGACAATTGAATCTGGAACCAACCGAGTCACATACGGCCAATGTTTGTAAACCCAGAGACATCTGTATGAAACAAAAGTATTATTTTCTGAATAACTGAACTGTTACAACAACCAATTATATTTGCTTCCAACTTTCAAACTTACGTTCCCGCGTCAGCTGAATATTTGACCGGGAATAAAATGAGGTACCCTTGGCCAAAGATTATCAATCAAGTGTAGTCAAAGGGAAATTCTTCCTCCAAGAAGGTTCAAGAAGAACATTCAATTGTATTATATTTAGCAAATAATCCACAAACCTAGTACTGCTAGTGCTTTACGGACCTGTTCAGTTATGTTGACTGCTTGGATTGGTCAGTGATACAGCATCGTCTGAACGTACGGCCTCTGGTGGTTTTAGCTATAGGCGATTTGAGTGAGAAATACTTTTGATGCTGTTGTTGCACTGTGCAGTTTACAGAATCTATGATGGTGATGATCTGCTACAGGGTGATAATTCTGCAGGAGGAAAAGGGTGTGGAGAGTCTTCACGAGAGGTAATAAGATGGAATTATATGAACTAAGAAACATTTTGCAGAAATGAAAGCAAAAAAGAATGAAAAAGTCTTGTAAATGTCTCTTGGTTGGACCATAATTAAAAACTGGTCTCAAAACCTACGAAAGCTCTACTTCGGGGTTTTCCATTTAGCTCTCCCACGTATTGTTAAATATTTTGCTAAATATATAGTTTTTCATGTTTTCAATTCAATACGTTCCAAATTGGGACTTTGTCAGTGTAGTTGTTATTCTTTTCTATTTGAAACTTTCAACTCAAATTAAACGAGTTCAGGTGTGTTCCATATCTGCTAAATTATTATTTAAACTGTGTCTTCTTCAAACTTTTGTTAAGTTATTAACATAACTTTCGTTTTTAATTTTATTTTTTAACTCGTTTTCAACAATAAATTAATTGCGTTTTATTCTAATTTAATTCATGAATTTATACACCAACAACTCTGCGTTAAACTGAAACATTTAATTTAAATTCTCTACTAAAAACAACAACAAAAATATATATTTATAATAAACAAAAACAATTTTTTCCCTCTTTCTTTCTTGGGTCTTAATTTTTTTTAAGGTCAACCACACCAACCAACAAATTTCATACGAAATCTTATAACAACAATATACATACGTACATATATTTATGCATGTTGGTGCTACTGTGTGTATGTGAGTGAATGAGTATAAATAAGTATGAAAAGATATATAATAAAGCCGGCCGCATCAATTCACTTTCTTGTAAGAAATGTGCACGTTCGGATTGACTAAATTGTTTGTAAATATCTGTTGTCCCCGCTAACATGTCACTTCTTACGAATTAAATGTGTAAGTGAGTGAGTGAGTGAGTGAGTGTGTTTGTAATGTTGAGTATCTTTGAGTATTGTATCTGTATCTAAATGTCTGTAGTGTTTAACTGAATACATTTAATTTTCGATACTAAAATTGGTGTTTTATGTCTTAGTGTTTTAATAGTTATTACCGGGCACTTAAAATTCTATAGACATTTTTAAGGAAACATCAAGTGACAAATGCGTGACTAGCGAAAGTTTTTTTCTTCTTTCTCTCTTTTTATTATTATACTTTTCTTTTAGTTATAATTTCTTCTGATATTTTTGTCTTTTTCTCCTCTAAATAAATATTATTGTAATTATTATTGTTTTCAATTTTGGATGGTTTTAAAATGTTCAGTTGATTCTATTTTTCCACTTACTTATTTAGGCTAAATAATTGTTTATGTATTTTATGAGTTAATACAGCTGCGGTCAAAATAATAGCACCACTTACATGTCACATCTTTGTTGCTAATTTGTATTTTTGTTCATGAATTGTTTAAATAACAATTTTGTAGTTCCATTATTCAAAATATATTCTCTCAGAAAATTATTGCCTTCTTTTGAATTAAAATTAATATTTTAATAAATTTAATTTTAATGACAAAATATCAGATTGTGACCTCTTAGAGAAAACACCAATTGTGGAATTTATATAATGGGTTGGTCTCAACACTATACGTCAGAAAATGAGAACTCATTAAACAGTATGGTTCTGATGAACAAACTTATGGTTGGTAATTGAACTCTATCATCCTGGAAAGGTGACAAAATGTAATAAATTCAATGGAAAAACTGCAATATGCTAAGAAAAAATAGTAACTTCAATTCAATAAAATTCAAATAAAACAGCATTAATTTAAATAAAAAAACAATTATTTATTTTCGGCCTTTTGTTGTAGTTGAAACCGGTTGGTGCTATTATTTTTTTCCATAATTCTTCTGGGAAAAAAATTAATTTAAAGAAAGATAATGAATAGAAATATTTCCGTTTCTTCTTCACAATTTTTTTAACCAAAATTAAAATGGCCTGTATGTGGTGCTATTATTTTGACCGTAGCTGCATGTATAATTTACCTGAGAATCAATCAATACATAAATAAATTTTAATATTTTATTCAGATATTGAGAAAATAAAGTCATATTCTTAACAAATGAAAGTTTTAAAGGTAAATTTATCATTCGACACGAAATCAATAAACTGAGAATCGAGTAAAAATCGAAATTTAATTTTAATGGGCTGTGGAGCATATTAACATTTGGAATTTGCGTTGAAATGACTGCCAAAAATCAAGTAATGCAAATCGAGAGAAATTATTATATAATTCGGCTCATTTGCAATTTCAATGAAATTGGTCTATATTTAAGATTTGTATAAACTTAGAACGCTATTCTAGGAAAGGAATTCGTAACCAACCAAAAAAGGTGGTAAATGTAACGAAAAAGGGTACAGAATTGAAGAAAAGTACGTTAAATATCAAACAACGAAGCTTTTATTCATCATAACAAAATTTTCGTTAATTTTCATGAATTCTTAAATTGACGAAAAATCGTCCATAGGACTATTTGGATTCGTTAATAAAAATACAGGTTATTTGAATAATATTATTTAATTTGAATAATACATTATTCAAATTGATTAAAATAAATTCATTATATTGATGAATATTATTAAATTTTAATACCATATTTAAATTAAATTTACGAAATTTTAGTTGAATTCAGGACTTTCCTACGTTAAATTGTTGTAATAAATTAATACATAAAATATTTAGGATCAAGGGAAGGAGTACTCCCTATACAAAGTAAATATTGATTATCGAATACCTTAAGATCTACTACAGTGAGAATTTGGTCCCAATTAAATTTTTTATACATGTCAATTTGTGGAATTTTTTCGAGATCTTTTTTAATTTCATATTTCATTTAATATAACACAGAAAATATACAAAATTATTTGATGAAAAAAATGGTTAAATTAACAAAAATTAATTCAAATAAACTTCATTTTAGTGTGGCGTTTTTACTAAATATCTGTTGATATCACATATTTTTCATTAATTTTTTACGAAATTTTATTCAATTTAACATCTTTTACTTAAAAATGTTTTTGATTAATTTTTTTATTATATTTGAAGAAAAATTGTGTTAATTAGAATAAAAATTTGTTTGTTTAACATCTTTTATCGTAAAAGTTCTACGGTAATAATTAATATAACCTACGACATTTGTTTCAGTGTACGTCAAATAATGGTTTCATCACATTCCTACTTTAATTATGCCAAAGAAAAAAATAATTGTATCAAGTCTAAAATCATTTTTAAGAATTTTACAATTAAGAGATCTTTTTCGAGAAGGGACCTTAAACAAGAGCTATAGCAAGAAATTCTCTATAGTCTTGTTCGTCACGCTTAACGTTATTAATAACACTGTACGGGCAACCTTCTTTGGTTTGCTATATTTGGAAATTGGAAATCGAGGTGACACTTTAATTGTAATATTGATTTCTGTTTATTTGTCATCTTCTTCATTAGTATATGAAGGACTTGGTACTATAAAATAGAAGATGTTTTTGTGTTATAGATTTATTCAGTTAAAACTTAATCAGTTTTCATTGTAAATTTTAGTACAGATTTTGTAATTTGAGATTGGATCTGATATCAAATTGAAAAGGACTATAAGAAATTTAAATTTCGTTAGAACCGGTTTATTATTTCGGACGTGAGAATCTTTCTAACAAATGGACAGGCAGACGGTTTGAAAGCGATTTAAAACTGCTTTGCTAAAAACGTCTGTGTATATATAAAAAATATGAGCGATACCGAGGTTTTTGAATAAAGTGGTTCCCAGTGAAAGCGATTTTTAAATCGCTGTTCTTTAAAGCAGTGACAGTGATCGCAGTACTTCAAAAGAAAACACAGGAATGTTTTAAAATCAAAAAAAAATTAAGAGTCACGGAAAACAAACGGGTTCAATAAAAGACGAAAGAGGACATTATTTTCTTTGAATATGGGAGTTTCGATAGAGTTCACTCTATGCACCGTAGGAAATGACTAATTTTTATTCTAGTTGAATCGAATGTTTAGCGCCACCTTTAAGTAATTTCTCTACTTCAAAATAAAAACAAATATATAGGAAAATGCAACCAAAGAGGAAAGAATGACATTATTGGTACCTGTTTTTTCATAATTTCTGTCACTGTAGTTACCAGTGATTTACCAATTACAGTCGTGAAAATATCGCTCATCTCTATAAAGAAACCGGAAGTGGAATATTGCTTTTTTTTAGAAAACACGAACCCTTTGAAACAGAATCATAAATAATAGAAATTTTTGTTAAAAATTCTTTTTATAAATGTCAAGAAAATCTAAAAATGTATTTAATGAATTTTCTCTTTTTGTATCTCAAAAGTTTTTCGAAAAAAATCTTAAGGGTAAAATTAAAAAAAGCGCTAAAAAAGAAAACCCTTACAATTGTTATGGAGTGTGACTTTTGACAAATGTCAAGAATTAATTGTTATTCCATACAAGAAAAAATCAAATATATTCCAATTAATCAAAATAACACTCTTTACAATACAATTATTACAATACCTTCCTGTAAATTCTATGAGTATGACAGGATATGAATTATATCCACCCTCTTGTCTAGAATATGAATTAAAGGCGCCATATTCATATATTGAGAAAAGAACATAAAAAATAAAAATGTGTGTTAATTAAAAATAAAATAACTGACATAAATTGTAATTGGGTAAATATTCAAACCTTTTAAAAGTTTATTCTTCTTGCGTTTTTTTTTAAATAATAGTAAAACATAAATAAATATAGGGTAACACTTTCCAGGTCCCATTTGTATAAAAAAGATACGATTTAATAATTTAATACATAAATTAATGTGCATGTAAATCTAAGTTGACTATAAAGAGCGCTATTATGGAAATGAAAAATAAGGACTTAGGTCGAATGATTATTAACATACGTTTATTATTAAACTTAATCGAGTATTAATTGATTTTCTTTTGATCCTTTGTTACCTTCGAAAACATCTCAGTTTTAATCTGATTTCAATGAGTGATCAGAAGGAAGTGGGTACCACAATTTTTTAATAGTCGAGTTTTCTTATAAAAATATTCATGCCCAATAATGGATAAAAAAGTATATTCTGGCAGATTAATCACAACTTCTGGATCAAAAATATTATGTTACTCATGCTTAAGGTAATATAAGCTCTTGGAATGGCAAGAAATATGCAGTTGTTTGCTACAGCGCGGTTAAAAAATACTTCATAATGTGTCCATTTGTGGCCTTTTTTGGCTTGACGTGGTATCTACTCACTATGTTAAACAAACGCTTGAGTGGTACTATAACAATAAAGTGGTTACACCATACTACAGAGCTGAGGCCAGTGTAGAATTATTAGACTCTTCTTAAAAGAGTATAGAAGAGCCCAAAAAAGTGTCCTAAAGAGTGATGGAATTTATACGGAACTACCTGTTCGAGTAAAGGAACGGAAAGTGGTATAGCAACGTTAATGGAGGGGTTTCTGACAAAGAATCAAAAATTTCATTACCAGAGATTAAAACTATAAAAATATTTGTTTAAATTCTATTTTTTTTTATAACATATATGTTAAGAATTTTTCGATCTTACTCCTATATGATTTAAAATTGTAATTAAAAAATTTTGAATTTTTCCAAATATTCACGAGGGGATTTTATTTTGTTAAAGAACTGCATACTTTCGGAGTTTTATAGTTCGTATCATCGAATTTTCATAATAGTTCAATGCATAAGTTGTCAATAACAAACCGATTTCCAGCTTAACACCCTAAACTGATAGCTACGAAAATTTAGAAATGGCCCTCGTATAATTTGGTTTTATGCTTAAGAGAACAATATATGATTTTTTTATAAGATTTAGCATTCTGAAATTATTTTTTTCTTGGGGTTTATTTGAGAGCTATTTGCAAATATATACAGACCCTCGTTAAATTTTAATTGAGACACCAATTATTACAATACTAAAATATATGTCAGATTTATGTCTTACAAATGATAATCGGAAGTAACTCTTATGTTAAGGGCTATAAGAAATTATGGATTTTTAGAAAATTTAATTCTGCGAAATTTCGTTAAAGTCTTTCTAAATTTAAATCTTTTTTGAGCATAAAAGCCCACTTTTAAGAAGCTAGGTAAATAAGAGACTCATCATTGACAATTACAATAGACGTCCTTGGACCAAATAATGTTATGTGCCAAATTTCATCAAGATCTTTATAATTGTGACCTTTATTTATTTGCAAATTCCGACGGTTGGACGGAAATCGTCAAATTGATTCCAAAATGATTCTGAGTTAAAAGTGGTGTTAAGATTTTTTTCCGCTTTTTACAAATATTTGCTAAAAAGAACCATTTTAAAATGAAAATCAAGAGAGAATTTTGAAATAAGGGTTACACCACTGCCTCATTCATGTACCAAATATCATCAAAATTTCTCTTACAGTTTCAAAGAAATGTATTCACGCACCCTTTGCCCAATCCAAAATTTTTTTAATCTTCATTATTTTCTATTTAATTCGTGTAGAAGTCCAAGATATAAGTTTCAGAGAAATGCGATGTTAAGAATTAGGGGATACATCATTGTATCCCTTAACAAGCGAGATATATCTACAGTAATGTGTTGCCAAAACATGTGTCATTAGTTATTAGTTAAAGAGATATGCGATATTAAATATTTTGTTTGTAAGCGAAATACCCCTCCACCATGCCATATTCAAAAATTTATAGTGCATACATTTTTTTCTAAGGGTGAAATTTTGAATTTTTTTAAATTTTAAGAGGTCATCTCAAATATCGGTCCATAACTTTCTTTCTATGAAACTGATTTTAAATAACACAATCGAACAAACTCTAGAGAAATTTCATTAAGATCTATCAATTGCTGTGTATGTGATCGTGGCTAACAATAGACAGACAAACAAAGTGATAAACAGACATACAGGCACATCACAACTTCTGGTGATGGAGCAAAAGAATTTTTAATGGATGATAAATAAGGTTCCGCAGAGAAACTAGTGGAATTGGAAATAAACGTTTAATATGGCCGGAATTAAAAAGGTAATAATACAGGGTGTTCCTTTTTTATAACAATTGAATCTCATTCCCGGAATGATCCTCTAATAAGTCATATATTGTCTACAACGACAGGTGCTGATAAGTGTGTATATAATGTTTGTAATTCCGTGTGCTATACCAAGAAGGAATCATTTAAGAATCATTTGATATTTTTTAGTGTGGGTAAGTGCTTTTGTGTGTGTCCTATGTGTAATGGGTGCAATGTCCAAGTATACATTTCTATTTGTATCAAAACCCAGAAGTGTTTGTTTATAGATAAAATTCAGAATCCATAATAATTTAATTTATTATTGAACTTTTAACTGTAAAATTTATGACTCCATTATTTTGTATCTTTTAAATATTTGCAATTTATCTTATTTAATGACTTGTGGTGTAGGGTGCTTAAATCATAAAAATATTCGCATTACAAATTATTTTGTAATGGAAGGAATCTGGTTGTATAAATGTTTATTGTTCTTTGAGATTTTATTTTTTTTTTAAATAAAGTTCTTTTTTTGGTATTCATAAATATTATTCTTGTTCATAGGCACATGCATTTATGTTATTTTTTATATACATTCACCCAGTCAGTCATTTACTTCAAATGTCATTCTTTCTTTTAGTTAGTCAGTCAGTCACTCACTCATTCGTATACATTTCAATTATTAATTGCTTAGAGAATGCAGTAAATTTCAATGAAAATGAAAGCAAAAAATAAAAAAAGAATTGAAAAAAAAACCATTAAGATTTTCAACGACTTTCTTTGTCGCCACGCGATTATACTCGTACTCCGCTGTTCCAATCACCCACCTCTCAATAATAAACATCAACATTACCAAATGTACTTTATCATTGTTGCCTGTATGTATGTTGTATGTAGTACATATGTATATGTGTTTATATGTTGTTGCATGTTTATACAGTTGTGGTCAATGGAATAGTACCATATGGGTATTTCTTATACGAAATGAGAAAAATTGTAGAAACGGTAAATTCTAAATATTTGTTTTCAAACTTATCTGGAATTTGCACAGATTCTTGAGGTTTTGGTTGATATTTTGATAAGTTTTTTTAGTTTCTAATTTTAATTAATTGATTTGGAATCTGTAAATTTAAAAATCAGAATTTCTAACTTATCTGAAAGTATATTATAGATGATAGCAACATTAGATTTTCAAGGGTCTGTGACCAGTTCTTTGTATTTTTTTCTTCTCTTTTCACTGGAGCTTAATATCTCTGATCTTAATTTGAAGATTAACAATGTCATTAATGTTTGAACTAATTGTGCTCTCTTAAAGGTCAAGAGGAGTCCTATTTAACAAATATCAATATCATACAAATCAATAGTGTTTTGCCGCAACAACAGAACACTTGTTATACGAGGATTTTGTCGGTTTTACGATTTTACTTATAAAAACTGAAAGAACATTTTTCGTTTTCGGAACCAAGTTTTCTCTTAACGGTATCGAAACGATGTCAAGTTGATATTCCATATTTGGTGGAATAGAAAGGTTGAACTATTGAAATTAGTTGCTTTGAACGCATTAATTCGTTTCAAGATAGCAATAACTAAAAATTCGTTTTATAGTCCAGATTTTACCTCTCTTGATACTTTAAGCCATAAAGCTCTCTTCCAGAACAATTTGCACTTATGATTTCCGAATAATATGAAGGGAAGAATTATTAACTATTTTATTTGCTGTCAGTCGTTCTTTGACCGAAGTTTCAGTAGAGTTAAACAGGGTGAAATCCTGTCATCAATCTTTAAAAAATCTAATTTTTGTGAACCATCGAAGATCTTGGGGATACAATATATAAAATATCAAATAACTGACCAGCCAGTGCTGATGTATGGTGTTCCAGTATTAACTCCTTCGCCATGTTATATACAGTGATGAAATTTGCAAGGTGCCTTTAAAAACTATAATAGACTGTGTTCAGATGTATTCAAAACCTTCATCTATATGAGGAGACGAAGTCTAAGGTGGCTCCTTCCTTTGTGGTGTTATCATAGGAATCATCACAACTTCAATATAATGCTATTGGAATCTTCCCCAAGGCTTGTCAGAAAAGATATTAGAATACACGAAGAGATCATAGTCTGGGATGCGTAAGATTATTTTGATTGAGATATGTATATGACAACTTTATATGACATTAACAGACACTTCAAAATTTCTTCACTTACAGGTTACCGTATGAATGTAGTATGAATAATCGCAGACTATGATCAGAATCTGCCGCGGTCAATAACTGAGATCTGGATGGAGCAATAGTTTCAATGAAGTGTCAACCAAAACCCATGTCTTCCAAGTAGCCAAAGACCTTATGATACATGAAATTTGTTTAATTATTAGTCCAGAAGACCTATGAACACACCAAAAACAGGTTGCCTAATTTCTTAGTTTGAAATTAAAAAAAAAAACTTGTAGTTGATTCAACAACTGGAATACTCTTCCATTCTATTCTGGATCCAAAATATCTGTTGAGTAGAGACAAAAATTCTAAATTTATAATACTGAACATTTAATATGATAAGATTTTGTTAACTCCTTTTTCTCTACTACTCCTGCTATTTTCTTTGCCACCACTGTATCCACAAAAATATTTATATGCATTTATAGACAGTTATAGTCGGTGGCAGTGTGCAATATAATGTCTATACGCTTTAGGAGGCATTCTTAACAAGCGCATAATAAATGAAGCCAAACATTGTGTGACGATTCAGTGGAAAAAAGAAATGAAAAAAACTTTGTACGAATTTTTTGTTTATGCTCCATGTATTAAATTATATTACGCTCCACCCCGTCCATTCTCCCATCTAAACAATAAACCAAATATCCATCCATTCGTCCGTCCGTCCATCTTTTCATTTGTCGTCAATTTCACTTAGTGTCAGCCGTTGTGTCTCAAAAATATTTAAAAACAATCTGATTTTTGTTTTTCTTTTCTTCTTATTCTTCTTCTTTTTGTATTATGTCAACCCTCTTGGGGAGGAAGATAATTGTCAAACGACCAAATCAATGCGGAAAGAAGCCAAAAATTCTTTAAAAGTAAATAGACAGGCTGATGTAGAGACAGAGAACGGAGAGACAGAACGGAGAACAGAGAATGAAATGTCAAGTGGTGTCGAAGTCTACTGTCCTCTGTATCATATCATTCATTTATTTATTCGTTTTAAGAGGAGGCTGCTACTGTTGCTGCATTGCACTTTATTTGACATTATTCTTTAATATTTCCACTTTAATTCTCCTCTTTTTTGTGTGGCTGACTTTTTTGTAAACAATTTTTGTGTTTTGAATAAAACGAAAATCCCAACAAGAGACAAGTAAAAGTGTTTTATTGTTTATGTAAGTCGATTTTGGAATACCCTCCATGGAGATATTCATCTGACAAAGTTAGCTGTACTTCACCAGAATGAGGTTATTTACACTAATTTTCTACAAGTGTTGTCGATGTTTTAATTATAGATTTTTTTTGGATCTACTTCATTGATTATTTCGGAGTGAAGATAACTGAGAATAATTTAAATAGTGCTATTTTCTTTATATAATACCTAGAGAATAATATAATCAACATTATGTTAGGTTAATAAACATTTGGGGTAATACTAATCGTTAAATATCCTTCCGAAAACTTTTAAAAGATATTTAATATTCTTATCGGCCAGTCTATCAGAAGAACAGTTCCAAAAAGTAACAATTTAATTTTTTAATGTGAAAGGACGATTTGACTTGTGTCCCAGAAATTATCTAAATTTGCTTCCCTGTGAATATACCAAACCCCTTTTTCACAGTAAAATTCCCTATATGCGAATAGTTAACTTAGTTAGGTCCGTTAATAGATTGATGATCATTAACTTCGAAAATCTAATAAGAAATAAAGAAATTTTGATGGTAGTGAACCATTTCGTTCATACGGATATAAATTTATTAAACTGGTTATCATCGCAATTCATACCTAAACGAATTGTCCAGTAGAATCTAAATGATTCGGTTTTAAGAGGACCATACAAGTCATGTTAAATCATTAGAAAATTCAGTCATAACTGAGGCACATCGCAAAGAGATCTGCGATCGCGGATTATATCTAAAGTCATTTTTTTTCTTTCCATTATTCTTGCAACAGGTAAATTGAGCGCTAAAGTGCAATCCAAGTCCCTTTGCATTTCTTCCTATTTCTTCCAATAATGCAAATTCTCCTCCTAATATATCCAAGAACGATTGATACTGATTTTGCGTTATTTTTATTACCGGCAAATCTAGCTAATTAGCTTGCATATTAGCAAAGTGGTTTTTATGCACAAAGAACCGGAATATAGTTATATCGGTTATCGGAGATATCCCAATAAATTCCTCTCTATAAATGCCAATATGTAATGACATACTCGCATGAACTCTCAATTTAGAGTTTTTGCATATGTTTAAAGGCACCTTAATTAATCACTCGGCATAAATTGTCAAGTGATCGTTTATTATCGTAAAAAACTGATTTTTGTCGGAGATTGGGCAAGGAAATTTCGTTTTGACATCAATTTCTAGTCAACTCCAGGATGTGTGCAACGAATACTCGATATTTTAAGATGCAAGCCGGCCCTCCGATTAAATCTCCATTGCTATATGTAGCGATAAACAAAGCAGACAACTTTAATGAATTCATTTTTAAAACTTCATGTGCTAAAAAATTGTGGCCAGAGTTCTTAGAATTTCCTACAAAACAACTATATCCACCATAGCCTTCCTCGATTACTGAGGGTGGGGTGTTGCTGTCTTGGTCCCGTAAGAGTATATAACCACATCTGCTGTTACAAATTATGAAGAATTTCACAGAAAATGTGAAGTCGATACTTGAGAGTTTTGATATATAAAAGTAAAGAATACTTTGGGCCTTGTGCCAGCCATCCAACTATCGCATACCAGCCTGTGTAAGAAATTCTTTGGAAAATAAACAAATAATATTTCTGAAATTGGTATTAAATATTCTTCTCTTAAAATTCTCTTTAAAATAAATATTTGAGTTGCAAACATTTTCAGGTTCCTGCAACAAATTTTTTTGAATGAAATAAAATAACTTTGTCTGTAGGTAGACGATGACAAACATCCAAAGAAACATATAGTAAATTGGAGTTACACCCTTTGCAGAGGTAAAACAGACAGATTCTATAGTATGTGAATTTTAGCACGTTGTCGAATTATGTATGTATGTATGTATGTATGTACTATATGTATATATATGTACATTCGTATATAAATAATAAGAAAGAAAATAATTTTGGTAGAAAATTTTCCATATATTTTTCTTAAATTAATCTTGAATTTGTTGTTACCGAATTATAGGCACTATGAGAACCTGATCTATATACGTTTGAAAGGTAATGGATCCAGAACGCTCTGGAACTCTCAAGTAGTTCTTCTCCTGATATACAGCTAAATATATATAAAACATTTGATCTTGTTAGAATTTCTTTAGGGATGAAATGATTTCTTATCGCTTCTCATGTCATTATTGTTGTACTTGAGGAATAAATGTTTTTGGTCATAACTTAAATTTTAGGGTTTAATTGACACCGATTTTTGGACTGAAAATATTGCTGATATGATTGAATCAAGTGAAGATTTTCTAAAATAAAAGAGACAAGTTTGTTCTGGAGAGTCTTTTAAAATTAGAGCAGCTTAACTAGATTATTAACCGGTTAATAAGCTTTAGGTATTAATTGTCCTTTTCAAAAAATCGGGCTTTTTAGAAGATTTTCCACCCAGAGTAATTCAAGTTTCGAATTGTCAAGAAATTCATAGGTAGAGATATCACCAAATGATCCATAAAAGATTGGGGTATGTATATTTTTGTATATGAATTATACAAAATTGGTTTCAGATTAATAGAAAGTATTCCGAAACTGCATAGAATAGTAGAGGTTGAAAATTAATTTTCTATTGTATGATTTGAATACTGATTCACTTTGATTTACTGTTATCTAATGTAATAATCTTAATAAAAAATGAATTATAAAATTTTAATATTCCGATTTATAAATCATATTTTCTGCGAAAAGAATAAACCCTCCTGAGATCACTTCTGTTTACTTTTTTTTAAAAGTCCTTTCAAAAAATTGGAGATTTTAAAAGGACATCGACAAACTTGGGTGGAAGGGTTAAATACACCTTATCAGTGATGGCTATTTGGTTCTAAATATGTTTAAAGGTAGCAGTAAAAAGACACCGCTTCGTAGGGTTGAATGCTAATTAAAGTCATCTGTCACTTCACAGTTTCTGCGTCTAACGTCCTACCATATCTTCTAAAATTAACCACAATTTGAGATACTTTAGCGTTGCCAAACGAGATGAATGCACATAAATTATTAGGAGCCTTCTCCCTTAAAAATCCTTGACTAATTCCCCGAAAAATTTACTGGTTTTAAAAAAATATTTTAAAATTGATCCGATTATAGGAAGTTATAAACCTGATGATGCTTTAACATATTTTATAATAGAAATACAAGTTGGTGGCCTTTTACCAAAACCATACTGAACATGATGGCATTTCTCTCTTTTTTGCTTTGCTACGTAATTTAGAAGCACTAAATCTTAGTTCATTCCAAAAGTTCTATAATTTTTTGAAGTATCATAATTTTTATATGAAAAGTGTATATTAACATTTCCCTCTAAGACCCCATGAGGTGTATATTATTTCTTCAACTTAAAGTCGTGTAAACTCTGTCTGTTGGAAACATTCTCACACTTTGAATAATTGTGAAAATTTGACGATGCTTATTGCAGTTAATTATGGTTAGTCCATTTTTTAATATAGGACCCATACAAATGTCCCCCTCGGAATAAGGTTTTTAGTCCATGAAAGTCCTAAATATAAAACGAAAAAACATAAAAAAGAAAAGTAAATGATACGAGGGCAGTTCATAATTTTTCGCAGCAGATTTTTACAACCAAAATTTTTTCGTATCAGATTTTTACAACCAACAATTTTTAGTATCAGATTTTTACAACCAACAACCGACTATAACATTTTTACATGTTCAGTTTGAAAAGGTTGTCTTAGGTATCGGGTTGTAATTTCCAGATTTGTTTCGGTTTTAAAAAGGAAATTTCTTCGAACAATAACAAATACGCAGGAAAATAATTGTGGAGGTAAACGTGCCAAAAACAGATCGACACATAAGCGGACATAGCAAAATCTCCTCAGATTTTGATTTGATGCAATATGGGGTCTGGGATGATGGAACATCTTTGAATTTATCGTACAAATTATTGAATTAAACGGTGAAGTGATATGTAATCAAAATTATTGGCCCTGGATATCCAAATCTTTATAAGGGCCTACTAAAAATTATACGGTTTATAAAATTTAGCGAAATATCTAAAATCTAAAATTAAAAAAAAAAAAAAACAAATAATTTAAGTGAAATTTATTGAAAGAAATGTGAATTTAATAGAAATGAAAGATGGAGATAAATTTAAAGCAATAACAACGATCTAAAAATAATCAATAACAAAAAGGGAAATGAATAACAGAAAAAAAACAGTTCAAAAGAATTAGCAGCCTCATGCGACAAAACAAAAACAGAACAATAACAACAAAAAATGTTTTACAACAATTTACAACTTTAACAATTCAATAAATAATAGTTTTAAGAGAGCGAATGAACTTTGCCGGTAAACTAAAATGAATTTGTTAATGGATGAATTTAGACTCTCTTAAATTGAAATTGTTTACAATGTAAGAGAACGAAAGAGAGCAAAGAATTAAATGAATTCATTTCTATTGTTAATGGCTCCCATGACGAGATATAAAACCGCTGAAAAATGAACACCAAACCAAAACAAACAAATGAGCGAATGAATGAATGAAAGAATGAAAGAATGAATGAAAGACGGAAGGAATGAAGAAGAAATAAACAAAACAAGTCATTGCTGCTGCATTCGGTTAAGGTGGGCTCAATTTGTTAGTGAATCAGTTAGTATTGGGCTTTCGTGCGGATTGGTAGTGTAAAGATTAAAATCGATAAGAGAACTGGATAAATTAATGTTTTTGTTTTGCTAACAACACACAAAACTGTTTAAGCAGACGTTCAGATACAAGATACGCAAAAATAACAAATAGTACGTGTTCATGTGGATATTTTATTCTTTAGTTTGGGTTTTTTTTCGATTTTATTGTTCAAAATAACAATAATGAGTTGTTTTTCTAAACGAAATTAAATGAAAATTTTTAAAAAATAAATTTTGGAGAAAAAAGAAAAAAATCAAAGAGATCCAATGAAAAAAGTGCATGTGTAAAGTAAAAGATAATAATCATTTTTCAATAAAATCTTGAAAAGAAAAATCGTGTGTTTAAAGATAAAGAAATCAAGAAAAGAGAAAAAACACAACACAACGGAAAATTTAAGAAAAACAACAACAATTACAATAATAATAATAATAAAATAAAAAAGTATCTTAAAAATACGTAGTGCGTGCTTATGAAAATTGTTTGAAAGTTTTATGCAGCAGCAACAAAAACAAAAACATTTCACATTTGTTCAGTCAGTTAGTCGGTTAGACAGTGTGCGAGTTTAGCAAGTGTGTGTGTGTTATTTTGTGCATTCAAACGTTCATCGAGTTTTAAACAAAAATAAAAAAATTAAAAATTAAAAAAAATCAAATTTGTTTTTACTTTATTTTTCCAATGCGTGGGTGTGTGTGTGTAATGCACGTATCTCATTGAATTTATAAAATTATAAAAATATTACAAAAAATATTAAAAAACAATAAAAAATAGTGAAAATATCCATAAAATCACAATCAAAAAAGTATCATCCTCAACCAAAAACAACAGCAACAATAAAAAAATAATTTTTACTTTTTTTGGAGTTTTAAAATGTAAGAAATAAATAAAATAACAACAAATTAAATATTAAAAAAACAAAAATATATCATAATAAATTTAAAAACAATAACAAAAGACTTATTTTCTTAAGTTTTTTTATTGTTTCAATTCAAAATGATTATCAATAATAAAATTGAATGAAAAAAACGAGATTTTTGCAAAAAAATAAAAATAAAATAAAAAAATAAAATAAAAATGCCAATAAAACAAACTTAACCCAAATTTGTGTAAATACAATAAAATTAATACGATTTTTTTTCAAAAAATATAAAAAAAATACAATACAATAACAAAATAACAATAAAACAAAGAAATTACTTAAGCAATTATTGTTACAAAGCAACAACAGCAGCAGCAACAACAACAACAATTATATTAATGATATATGCATTGTTAGTTGTAGTCACAGGTTTTTATATTTGGAGAAAAAATGCTATTTATGGCATATTTTAAATGCCCTCCATTGGGAAATTTTTGAAATATGCAATTATAGCTTTATTAGCTCTATATAGGGCCTATCAAACCCCAGATTCATAAAAATGAAGAGGTTAAATGAATTTTAACATAGATTCATAACTCAGATTTGTTTTTCATCAAAATTTAGCTGTCTGTTGTTGTAAGACTTGTACTCAATTTAATTTTCAAGATTCTTGGAACTGAAGTTTCTGAGCAACGATTTTGAGTTAAATGAGAAACTCAAAAAAGCACCACAATTGGTGAAGAGGTTATGTAAAATTTCGTATGTAAAGTATATATTCCTGTATCAAATCAAATTCAAAGTGAATTAAGCTATGTCCGTCTGTTTGTTGCTCGCACGCTCACATCAATGATAATTTTAGAAGCTTCTTTCCCGTCCTTAAATTATTTAAAATCGATGAAATCGGTTTAGGAAAAATTTTTATATATATTAAAAACTGAAAATTTTCTTAGATGGAACACGTGAGTGTAGGATTCTGTGACTAACAATTCATTTAATATCTCTCGATTTATAACAGCAAATTGCCTCGAATTTAGCACAAAAAATATATAAATACATTTTTCAGTAGGTCACTTTCAAATCAAAACAATTTAAAAACAATTTCAAATTCGCTTCCTTGAAGGGTTCTAATCAGGTTTTGTTGCATTTAACTGTTACCCTTAGTTTGAAATGCATGTTATCAGATAACTATTGTATGAAGCAAATTTTTAAATTACAGTCATTTGGGATTTTTGGATAGGGAATGGGGAAATGATTTCCTCCATATGACAGATATCGTTAACATCGCATATCCCTTAAGCTGTTACATCAAATTTTTTTTAAATGTGGCATATGGATACAGCTTTAAAAGATAATATTTCAAGCTAAATAGAATATATTTTCGGTTGATATCAAATAAGCTATTTAAGCTTACAATTATGTTTAAATGCATTGTCTTGAATTCATTCAAAGTAGTGAATTCGATACTGCCGAATATAGAATTGTAAGGAGTTATAAGATCTATTTGTCACAGTGATCTTTTTAGATTTGTAATTTTTATTTCTTATTATAAAAATATTGATACAATTTTCCGAAAGCCATTTGTTGGCGATTAAAATTGTGGGTTTCTTCCAATTCTGCATAATTTCGTAATATTGTGAAAATTAATATGTAAAATTAAACTAAATAAAATTTCATTAAAAAATAAACGAAAAATATGTTAAATCGACATATATTTAGTAAAAACAGCAATAACGCATCGTAAATAAAATAATACACAAATTTATTAAATTCTACATACTTTAATGAAGTTTTTTTTTTTTAATTGTCTATTACGTATTTTACACTATTTTCAATTATTGTGTGATTTTTATCGGGTGCGCTTTGTTGCACAAAAATTCTCCTCAGTCCTAAAACTCGATAGAAATTTCACAAATCACGACAAAAGTTCCTTTAGGAAGTGATTGGACAAATATTGAAAATTCTCGCTGTTATAATTCTTTAGATATTTATAATCAATATTTGCTTTGTATGGGGGATAGTCCTTCCACTGGTTCTATTGGAATTTTTCATTAAATAATAATTTTATATTTAATATTTTATTTAACAATTTAACGTAATTCTTTCCACGATTCAACTATAATTTCGTAAATTTAACTTAAATATGATATTAGAAATTGAATAATGTTCATCAATATAAAGAATTTGTTTGTCAATTTGAATAATGTTTTATTCAAATTGAATAATATTTATTCAACTTAACCGCATTTTTATTAACGAATTCAAATAGTCATATTGAATATTTTATGGACGAACATTTTTTGTTAGATTGAATAAAGGTTGTGTTGACTGATATATAACCCACTTTTCTTCTATACCCTTTTTGCTACCTTTTTTGGTTCAGTGCAACTGCAAACGTTTTTTTTTATAAATTATAAAAATATAATTTAATAAACTTTTCAGTCAATCTAGAAATTTTATAGCAATGAAATATATTCTTATTTTTAGAATGGGATTTAAAATCCCGATTGTTCAATCCAAAATTGCTTGATTGTATTTTAAACAAAAATATTTGAAAGATTTCAATAAATTTGTTGGCCCCAACAAAGGAAAAAATAGGTCAGATTAACTGTTCCCGAATTATAATGAATTTTTTTGGTAAATAATTAATAACACGTTTCATTTTTTTATTTTTATTAAAATTAATTTGCTGTAATTTTCAATATATTTTTTAAAATAAATTAAAAATTTCTAAGTGATTTTTATTTCGCCTTTATGTCCATTTATTTCTATTTATCGCATTTGAATCTCCAAAAAAATATAAAACGATGATTTTGTGTGACAACAATATTTTCAAAGTTTAAGAATTAATTTTGTATTTTCTTACGAAAAAAAAATCCATGACTCATAATGAATACAGAGTCAAATGTAGTAAAAGTAAATATATATATTTTGTTGTTGTTGTTTTAGGCATTTAAGCGAATTATTCATAGTTTAAATTTTGTAAATTAGAATAATGCAAATTAAATAAGGGAAAAAAAATCGGTAAAAATAAAATATGACAAAATCACAAAGAGCAAAGTCTAAATGAGGTGGATGTTTAATAGATTCTGAAGATATATACATGTTTGTTAGTGGAATTAATAATTTATGTAATTAAAATTTTAATTGACATTTTTATTAAAAACGCAATTTAACCCAGAATTAGTCATTAGATGACTTTAACAGTTATTGCTAAACCGTTTTAATACATAAAAATCGAAGAGAGGATTAAATCTGTTTGATTTGTAATAAATAGTCGATATTTGGTATATATTCTTAAGAAATCGGTGAGTCGAAGAGATCTTTAGATAGATGATCATAGAGTTATTATGATTCTTCTTTATATTACATTGTTGTGTGATTGACTCTAAAGCTTTAAAAAATCATATTTGGTAAGGAAACTTATCGAAATGGATCGTTTAGATCTTTTAGGGGTCAGACAAATTGCTTAAAGTTGATTTTTTTATAGTTCATTGATGAATGAGATTTCTTATATTAACGCGGCTAAATTCGGTTTAGGTATTTAAATACTATAAGCAACCTTATAAGTTCTAAGCTAAAGTTTTATGTACCTCATTACCATTTCAAAAATTGTCAAAATCGTTTAAGTAGAAACAAAGTTATAGTCAAAAATATTACTATTTATGACTCATTGTGTCCTGTTATATTTAAGAAAAACTTTTTGTATTGTATATGTCTGTGAGTATGAATGTACATATCAAACGTATTTACTTTATCCGCGTTTACGGTGGAACATATTGAAGATTCGACAAGGCCGAATATAGCATTCTTACTTATTCCATTTAAAATTAACATGATTTTGTATTGATTTAACATTGTGAACTGCAAATTTAATGTTTCTAAAATATGTTAATTTACATTTGTTTTTGTTAATTATTCTCTAAGTGTATTTTCTTATTTTTTCAAGTGTAATTTATCAAAATCAAATAATTAGTTACGTTACAATATTTTCGTTTCTTATGATCTTTAGCCAATTCTTTTTCTAATGACATACTAACATTTAACTATGACTACGTAAAACATGCTGCTGCTGTCGATATAAAAAATTGTTTATTAAAATATTTATAAAAGAATTAAAATACAAAA
>PYHX02000467.1:63758315-63785929 GCA_004302925.2 Cochliomyia hominivorax
AACCTGGCTGCTTTTCCTGCGAGAAGTGTTGGAAGCTATTTTTTGAAAATGTTTTTTTATTTTTCTGGCTTCAGAAACATAATGTAGCCAATTCCAACTTCCACCGGTACTATTTAATAACATTGGAAACAGTTTGACGGTTAATCTTTTAACGTTTATCCATATTAAGACCAAGTTAGTTTTAGAACGCACATTTTTCTTATAACTCATTCTAATCAGACAATACAATACATTCACATGTTTGACATTAAACATAATAACGGACATGTTTTACAAAGGTAACTTGATCAAAAAAATTATAATCAAATAATACTTGAGTTAAATGTTTTATTCAAAAACGTGTGTTAAGAATTTTTCAATCTCACTACTTGCTACTTATTTAAGAAATAGAAAATGTTTAAATAAATAAATAAATTTATTTACAATTTATTTACAATAAAAACATGAAAAGGAAATAATTTTTCTAGCTCACAAAAGTGTTAATCTTAAGTTTTCAAAATCACAAGGTTACTAAAACCCACTTAATATATCGTTTATCTAGATTATCTAGAACTTAACATACATTTTAATCATTTTAAAATATTTATCACAAAAATACTTGTAAGAATGTTAACATTTTACAAACATTTAAATATTCTTAAATTTTGTTTAAAATAATTTTAAATATCAATTTAATTCATTAAAAACACGTTTCATTTTTTTTTTAATTTGACCAAAAAACATGTAAAAATGCTGTAATCGACTATGTCGAATCTTCAGTACCCTCCATCACATATACGTGTAAGTAAATTGGTTATGTTTCTTACATACATACTCACACAAACACTCACAAAGTTATATTATAAATAACTGTTTTTCTTAAATATAACATGGGTCAAAAAATTGGTTAAATTTTTAGTTAACTTTTTTTTACTAAACCGATTTTGACAGTTTTACGAAAATTCTTCGCTGAAACTTTGGAGTTGTCTCAGATATCGGTCTATATCTTTTGATGTACTTAATAGATTTTGCTGATTTTTAATAGCAAACTTTTCAGGGCTATAAAAATACTCAAGCCAAATTTCATTGACCCCTGTCAATTATTGTAGATGTGATCGTGACAACAACAGACAGATGAACATAGTTAAATCGACTCAGATTTTGAGTTAATGCAAGAATATATATCTTAGCGTTACACACAGAATGACCAAATTAATATGCCCTCTTCATCACTTGTGCTAGTGGAGGGTATAATAAATACATAAAGCAAATTATAATAATAAATTCGCCATAAAAATATTATATTTATGAATTTTTGAATACAAAAATCTTGAATTGAAATTGAAAAATACTTAACTGTAATTGTTTATATTTAAATATGTTTGTATTGTTGAAGGTCATATTGAATATAAAATTTATTTTAAATAAATTAAATTAAAGATATTTTAACGTAGAACCAAAACAAAGAGAGATAAAACAAATTATTGAACAATAACAAAACCAGTTAAATAATATTCTAAAGAAATGTATAACCTCATCGGAAATGGCGATTGAGGTTATACATATATTTTTATTCTAATTAAATGAGGGACCAGAAAAATGTGCGTACTAAAATTATTAAAAATATTCAATTAAAGCCAACTTGATCATACAAAAAGTTCAAAGGTCTGCTGTCAAACTGTTTCCAATGTTATTAAACAGTTCTGGGTGAACTTGTCTGTTTATAGGGAACCTGTTTCAGTTAAAAGTAATGGTCCCCATAAGACGAGAAGTCAAAGGTAATGCAAGTTTAAAAACATACAAGGCTTTAAAAGTTCCTGACAGGAACACTGTCCAAAATGTAGAGGTCTAAAACAGAGAACGAAAATCGAAGTCAAGTTAAAAAAAATTCTTGATACGTAATGGATGACGTAACGTTCTAGCAGATTTTTCGCAACTTTTTGGTCAAAAACTGTATGTTACTGATGTTCTGGGGAATGTTGAGGAAAAGTTTAGGATCCAAAAGCAGTCAAAAATTCTTTGTATGGCAAACAATATATAATTGCGGCAAAAGAAGCCAAACGCTTGTTACAACGTGCTCAGTAAACACCGGAATATACATCAAGAAAGGTTTATAAAACCACTACTTTCATTCATAAGACTTCATAATGTGTCCACTTACTAACTTGAAATCCTATCACTATGGTAAACAAGCCCTTGAGTGGTACAATAACAACAATGTTATTTGTACTTAAAAAACATTGATGGGTGGGTTTCCAAAAATCGAAACTAAACTATAAGTTTAATGGTTTAGTTTTTATTAACACGATATGTGTGTTAAGATTTTTCGATTTCACTTTTAATTTTGCAAAAAGTATCATTCGCGAAATTTAACTTTTAATTAGTTCTCTTAATTGTTGAACTGTTAGAACTTCTATTGTTTATTCAAATAGTGGGCATTTATGTCAATAAATTCAAATTCCACCTGTTCTAAAGTATTTATCACCTATTAATGTTACTTTGTCAATTTCAATTAATTTATATGCAAAACATCAATTTCAAGTCATAAATTTGGAAAATAACTTTTGCATGCCAAAGATTTGTTATTAAAGCTTTTTTGTTGTTTTAGCAGCGTTTAATTTATGTTTATACCCTTCATTACGACTAGTGGTGAAGAGGGTATATTAATTACATCATTTCGTGTGTAACACTCAGAAGGAATCATCTCAGATCCTATGATTTTATTCTGAGTCAATCTAACTATGTACGTCTGTCCGATTGTCTGTTGTTGGGACTCGCACATTTACAATAATTGACAGATCTCAATGAAATTTTGTCTAAGTTTTTCTTATAGTCCTGATAAATTTTCTATTTGAAACCAAGAAAACAGTTCAATATATTCAAAGGTATAGACCGATATCTGTGACAATCTCTAAAGTCATACGAAGAACTTACGAAAAGTTTCAATCGACAACTTAAAATGACATTTATCATGATATCTCTATACATAAAATACGATGTGAGCATACATCTTGTATATATGTATGTATGTATGTATGTATGTATGTATGTATGTATGTATGTATGTAACCAATAGCCTCAAAAATGCTTAAGCCAATTTTGGTGAAATTTTCACAGAATGATCCTTATAAATCCGAAAGCTACATAGGCTATAAAAAATTCCGATAGGACCAGGGAAAGGTTACCCTCCATACAAAACAAATATATGGTAATCGAATATCTAAAGAACTACAACAGCGAGAGCTCTCAAATTTGCTACCAACAACTTTCTTAAGTAACTGTTTTACTGGACAAAATGTTGTACGGGTAGGACAAGGGGGGGAGGTACCCCCATACAAAGCAAATATTCATTATCGATTATCTATAGAACTATAATAATGAGAGTTTTAAAATTTTGCAGAAATTATGCTACTGTGAGACACCATTACTGGAAAAAATGTAGAACTTATAGGATCAGGGGGAGAGATACCGCTTATACAAAGCAAATTTAAATAACTAACAATCTATTTAAATCGTATGATAATACAATAGGAATATTTGCTTAGGGACAGCAAAGCCCTAAAAAATTGTTTTGACAAAAGTTTATCGGGTCTGCTAGTAAAGTTATATACAATTCATTATTATCGCAAAAATTATCAAAATCGGTTCAGTAGAAAAAAGTTTTAGACTAATTTTATGACTCATTAAGTGTTCCATGTTATGTATATCTTTGTGAGTGTATGTGTAAGTGTGTATTTTCGGTTTAGAGTATTGAAGAGTCGTCATAGCCGAATTTAGCATTCTTACTTGTTTTAATTTGACTTCATTTGTTGATCTTGGTAAAACGTTTTTATACTTTTTGTAAAATTTATCAAAAAATTTATATATTTAAATTTTTTAAAAATAACATTTCTCTTTGTTATTAATTATTTATTTATTCTCATTTAATAAAAAAGAAAAGAAATATGTTGTTTGCTGCTGTGATATAAAGTTTTTTTCTGCTTTTTATCAAGAAGGTGTTTTATTTTATTTTATTTTATTTCTTTCTTTGTGGTGTTATAACTTACAAGAACCCCCCCCCCTTTTTCTAAAAGAGACCCAGTGTTTTTTCTTATATTTGATTTATGTAAATTTACAAGTTTATATGGGTGATTGAGCGTACGAGTGAGGTGAATGTTTTGTTGGTATGTGTGAATAAAAGGGAAATTGCTTTCTTTTCAAAGTCACTAACCAAACAACAGTTATTGTTGTTGTTGCTGTTGTTGGTTAGTTTATTAGTCAGTTAAAAGACTAACTGACTGTATGACTAACTGACACACTCTCTTAGTTTGCGATCAATGATCACCTTTTTTTTTGTGCTCTGTATTAGTATGTGTGTTTTTAAAAAACCACATACATTTGCAGGTATGTATTTGAAATTTAGTATCAGAACTTAAATGAATGTCATGGTTTTGAATACTTAATTGATTACAATATTCAATACATATCTCACACACTAACACATACATGCAAATAGAAATGTGTAGGAATGTTTTTGATATAAAATTTATTCGGATCTGTTATTGGAACATTGGATAAATTGTAGAAGAAATAAAAACACAGATACATATATAAAAAATTTTATAGAAAATATCAATTTAATTTCTTTCTATTTTCTGTTATTTTTTATATATAAATTTTTTTGTATTTTAAAAAAGCGAAAGTTTGATTTAAATGATGGTAAAAGTTTTATATTAATATTAATGAAAACAAAAAACCTCAAAGTTTTTGATAAGAAAATTTCTTTTTCTATCTGAGGTCAAGTTATTTTTCATGTTTTTGTTTTTTATACCCTCCACCACCACAAGTGGTGAGGGTATATTAAGTTTGTCATTCTGTACGTAACGCCAAGAAGGAATCATCTCAGACCCAACAATGTATATATATTATTGCATCAAATCAAAAACTGAGTCGATTTAGCTATGTCCGTCTGTCCGTCTGTCCGTCTGTCCGTCTGTCTGTCTGTTGGAAACATTCTCACGCCTAGAATAATTGACCGAATTCAATAAAACTTGGCCACATTGTTTGTTATTGTCCTAAGCAGTTTGCTATTTAAAACCAGCTATATCGGTTTATAAGCAAGGAAGTTATAGACCGATATCTGAAACAACCTCAAAATTTCAAAAATGAACTCTTATAATTTCTTCTAAAAATGTAATTGGACTAAAACAAAAAATTAATTTTAGCATACAATTATACGTGCTTCATCATCGTGCCAAAAATTATCAAAATCTGATTAACCGGAAAAAAGTTATAGGCTATAATATGCAAAATTTTGATACACCCCAAACTCTTTGTGTCATATGGACCGCAATTTTTAAGATAATTTACTGAAATTTGTCACAACTAATTTTTAAACCATTCTTAATATATGTTATAAATTTTATTAACATTGGTCCATATTTTGATATAGCTCCCATATAACGCCATTTCCCGGAATATGATTTATAGCTCATAAAACTCTTAAATTGGAACCAATTCTATTGAAATTTGGCACAAATAATTGTTTAACTATTTTAAATATATACTATAAATTTTATTTACATGGGTCCATATTTTGATATAGCTCCCATATAAAGCCCCTTCCCGGAATGTGATTTATAGCTCATAAAACTCTTAAATTTGAACCAATTCTATTGAAATTTGGCACAACTTATTTCCTAGCCATTTTAAATATATGTTATAAATTATATTAAGATGGGTCCACATTTTGATATAGCTCCCATATAAGGACTTTCCCGGAATATGATTTATAGCTTATAAAACTTTTAAATTTGAACTAATTCTTTTGAAATTTGGCACAATTATTGTTTCAACTATTTTAAATACATATTGTGAATTTTATTAATATGGACCCATATTTTGATATAGCTCCCATATAAGGCCCCTTCCCGGAATTTGATTTATAGCTCATAAAACTCTTAAATTGGAACCAATTCTATTGAAATTTGGCACAAATAATTGTTTAACTATTTTAAATATATACTATAAATTTTATTCACATGGGTCCGTATTTTGATATAGCTCCCATATAAGGCCCCTTCCCGGAATGTGATTTATAGCTCATAAAACTCTTAAATTTGAACCAATTCTTTTGAAATTTGGCACAATTAATCTCTTAATTATTTTAAATATATACTATAAATTTTATTCATATGGGTCCGTATTTTGATATGGCTCCCATATAAGGCCCCTTCCCGGAATGTGATTTATAGCTCATAAAACTCTTAAATTTGAACCAATTCTTTTGAAATTTGGCACAATTATTGTTTCAACTATTTTAAATATATATTGTGAATTTTATTAATATGGATCCATATTTTGATATAGCTCCCATATAAGGCCCCTTCCCGGAATATGATTTACAGCTTATAACACTTTTAAATTTGAACCAATTCTTTTGAAATTTAGCACAATTGATTTTCTAGCTATTTTAAATATATGTATTAAGTTTTATTTACATGGGTCCATATTTTGTTATAGCTCCCATATAAGGCCCCTTCCCGGAATATGATTTATAGCTTATAACACTTTTAGATTTGAACCAATTCTATTGAAATTTGGCACAACTAATTTTCTAGCTATTTTAAATATATGTTGTAAACTTTATTAAAATGGGTCCATATTATGATATAGCTCCATTATAACGCCCCTTCTCGAGTAAATAAAGACCAATTCTGCTGAAAGTCGACACAATTATTTTGCTAACTGTTCTGAAGATATTATATTAATTTGCCCTGTATCGGTCCAAATTTTCCTATAGCTCCCTTATAACGGGATTTTCCGGAAAACGGATTAGAGTTTATAAAATATTTAAATAAAGATCAATTCCATTAAAATTTAGCACAATGATTTTTCTAATTATAATCAAAGTATATTATAAATATGAACAATCTTGGTCCAAACTTCGGGAAGGGGTCTTATATGGGAGCTACATATAAGACCCCTTCCCGGAAAATAGTTTTGAGCTTATAACAAGCATATTTTTTGTTTTTATACGCTCCACAGTACAAGTGGTAGAGAGAGAATATTAACTTTGTCATTCTGTGTGTAACGCTAAGAATGAATTATTTCAGACCCCATAATGTATATATTCTTGCATCAAGTCAAAATCTCAATCGATTTTCGTCAATCTCTTTGTCTGCTCACATCCGCAAAAATTAACAGAGCTCAATGAAAATTGGTAGAAAAAAGGCAGTTAATAGAAAAATTTTATAGCTTAAATTGTAACTAATTTTATGACTAATTAAGTATTTCTGTGTTATATACATTTGTGAGTATATGTGTGTCTATGGAACCTAACGTATTAACTTTACACGAATTTGTGGTGGAGGGTATTTAAGATTCGGCATAGCCGAATATAGCATTCTTACTTGTTTTTAATTGGTTTTGGAAAAAACAACAGAAAAGTAAATAGTAATTTATTAACCTTGAAATTAATATTTATAATTAACTAAATAAATTTATATAATCTTAATTTATATACTAATTATGTTGATTTTATAATATGAAGATCGTAATGAGGTAGAATTTGAAAAAAAAGAAACATTAAAAATGAAAGTGATTTCTTTCCATAATAAAAAAAAGAAATTAATGCACACAAAAGAGAAACATGAATCAAAATCAACATTGAACATGGTTGATTTAAGACTGAATAATTCTTCTTATTTAGTTTAAAAGAATCTTTCGATATTAATTTATAAAATTATTCAATAATAATTTTTCAAATTACTTTTAAGTACTAAAATTTCAAATAGTAAAAATTCAAAAATATTCTCAAGAAGAAGAATTTACTGTGAAACAATGTCAGATAACCATTTTTTGTCTATGATGCAAAATCATAATTGAAAAAAGTAAAATTATTTAAATTTTAGTTTATTTTACATTGATTTTTTCTGTGTGAAGCAAAAATTTATATAAAATTGTTTAAAAAATCTTTTAAAATTGATTTTAAGAAAACGTGAAATTTTAGAATTTAATAGAAAATTTATTTAAGATTTTTTATTAAGAGTTTTTCCCCAAAAATCTAATATAAATAAATGAACAACTTTTACTTAAACTCTCATAAGCAATAATACACTAGAGCCCCGACTTGCGTTGTTAACGGGGACCATAGAAAGGCGAAGCAAATCGAATCAATTGTTTTTTATAAATTTACTGAAATTTAATTTATTGGGGAAAATATTTAAATCAATTCAAAAAAAATGTATTTTTGATTAAAAAAAGAAAACAAGTTAAAGTATTTTTCTTACTGTTGTAGCTACTAATCCAAGAGATTTTCCTATATTAACAGTCTTTTCTTCCGATTCAAAAATTTTTATTATGAATAATTTTAATTCCAAACTTATTACTTTGTTTTTTCTGGCTCATGCGAATCATACACTATATTCCTACCATAACCAGGCACTTGTTTTTAGCACCACTTATATAACAAAAACAAAATTCCCCTTATTTCACGCAATTTGAAAACTTAACGAGCAGGTGGCGATCAGTGCTATCAGTGTTGGCGATACACAATGCTGCAGTAGAAGTTTTAAACGATGTTAATGGAAATCAAAACCACTCAAATTGGACCGACGCAACTTGAAAGTAGAAAGACCCACATCGAATTTTTTAGTTCTTAAAAAGCAACGCAAATTGAAATTTTTTGTAAATAATTCTATAACTTTTGCATCGTTAAAGACATCTTGAAATTAGAACTTAGATGTTTTCAAGTTGATTTGGAGAAGTACAGACTTCTCTCTGGTCATGGATGTATCAGTGACCCTCCAGGGTTGATCCCCTTGGATATGTATTTATATATTTAAAAAAATTTAGGTTCTTTATAAATGTTCAACCTAAAATGTCAGTCCACTTACTTTTTCCTTAAAAATTTAAAATTTTCAAGTTCTAGCGATTACGTAGATATTAAATATTTGTATAAAATTTTGTACCCTGAGATATATCATATGTCTATTTCCATACAGACATATGATATATCTCAGATATATAAGCGTATTTTTTAAAGACACTTCTTCTATTTTATTTCAATATTGGAAGTGACAAACTTTAGGGGTCCACCTCCTGTAGCCTAGACCCACTTCGAACTTCTGGTCTTTCAAATCAAATCTCAGGATTTTCTGTAAAAATTCAGTTTGGTTCTACTGAATTGCAGAATTAATTCCACAAAAATCGTTTTTGAGAACACTGTCCACTATTTATTTAGATGCACTTTGTATTAGAGTGATTCATGTAAACAACTTTATGTTAATTTAAAAATTTTTCATTTAAAATTTTTATTATTATTTTTTTAATTTTGAATATAAAAGTTTTACTACATTAAAATATTTTACTTCCAAAAATATTATTATCAGTTTATCACTAAAAGTTTTCAACTAAATTAATTTGCTAAGTTAACTGACAATTGAAATTATCCTCCATAGAAACATAAATAATGACTGCAAAAAAATACAATTTCAAATGGACTTAAACTAACACTTGTATGTAATCAAAACGACAGTACAACAGACAGTTAACAAATATATGATTATTATCCATCTATCCGTTTGTCTGTCCATACATCTGTCTCTCCCAGTTGTTATGTATTAAGTTTTATTTTCTTTATAATACTTTCTTTTAAGAGTTACAATAGAAAAAACAATAAAGAAACAAGAGGAAAAGAAAGAGTCGGTCCAAAACGATTGTGTAATAGACTATACTCTAATACAAGCGAGTGCAGCGTGTATACATTTTAAAGCAAAGACCCATTATGAATCAACGTATCTGAAATTTGAATAACAACATTAAATATTTGTGTAACAAAATTCTTTTGAATTTAAAGCCGACTTGTGGTTGAAGTTTTGATATAAGATCGGGGTGTCGCAAGACATTTTTGATTATATATGAGAGATTTCTATCAGTATATAGTTCGCAAGATTTTTATGAATTGACGGAAGTACTGACAGCGTTACTTTAAAAAAAGTTTAAGACTGTCCATTACAAATAAATCCTCTAACGCATATTACCCTAATTCACCTTTATGAATATTAAAGTCCAGTACACTGTGATAATTACAATATTAATTTTAGTGTCTCTTTCCTCTCCCGTTGAAGAAATCACAAAAGCAAAAAAGATTTTCATAACTTCCAATAAATATGAACCAAAAGTTAATGGACAAAGCGTTTGCAACACATGTGAGCAGCAAGAGTCAGTCAATTGTTTCCTTGATATAGATTTTGTCGCAAGTGTGCAATTGTGTTTTTTCTTTTTTGCTGGTCTCATGAACATGTTATTGCTTCACCTGTCTATATATTTTGTTTCTATGTTTAAAAGCTGTAAACTCAGGTCTCATCGAAAAGTTAAATATGATTTTTTTTTAATTTTTATACACAGAGAAAAAAATAAATGTAAAATTAATTTAAATAGAAATAATTCCCTTTTTTCCAATTATGATTTTGCTTCATAGATAAAAAATATTAATTTAACATTGTTTTATAGTAAATATTCTTGAAGTTTTACTACTTAAAAGTACTTTTTAAAAATTAATCAAATGAAAAAAAATATATTCAATCTCAAATTAACTATGTCCAACGTTAATTTGCTTCATGTTTTTACCCTGCACCACCAAAGTTGGTTGGATTACAATGAGTTTGTGGTCAAGATTGTAACGCACAGAAAAAAACCGTTCGACTCAGAATAACTTTCTGAGTCGATTTAACGATATCCATCTACCTGGCCGGACGCAAGCAGACTGACTGGCTGTCCATGTAAACCTTGTAAACAAAATTCAGGCCTCAGTTTTAAAGATATCTCAATGATATTTGGTAAATGTCATTATTTACTATTGTAATTGGTGATGATGGGTCCATTATTTCACCCAGCCCCATACAAAAATTCATCCCGGATTGTATATTTAAGATCACAAAAGTCCTAAATATAAAGCAATTTTAATGTAATTTGGCACAAATATTTGGGGATCAGTTTATTATTTCTCATAGGTCCCATACAGCCCCCCTTCAAATATCACTTTGAAAAATTAGTCAAATCAAGACAAATATAAGCAAAACTGAATGTGCAAAATTTTACGAGGGTCAGTTCATAATTTTTTCTAGATGCCAAGTAATGCCCACTAAAAAAGACCTTTTAGAACCTAGTAATCCCACATGGATTCATTAATTTTTGGTAGCTACCAAATTTTTTCAGTGTATGTTTTTATTTTGATTACAAAATTTAATGATTTTTATTTTGTATTTTATGTGTGATTTCATATATTGTTCAAAAATTATGTTCAATCAAGAGCATGACTGAAGGAAAAACCAAAACTAAAAAAAGAATTATTCAATAAATTTTGAATTGTTTTACTTCCGGTGTAGACTTTTGTTCAATCCTTGTTTATGTTTGTGTGATATTGTAAAGTAAGTAAATAGTGTTTGTGGCACATATAACTTACTGGTGACTTTAAATTATTTGCAATTTGCCATGGTCAGTATATTTTGTCTATATGTAATATTTGTTTTGTTGTAGGTTGTTTAAGGAAGAAAATCTTTAGAAAACAAAAATTTTCAAAGAAACAGGTATTTTTTCCTATCAAATTGTATGCGAAAGAGAAAAAAACTAACTGAAATTGAAAATAAAAAGTTGTTTTTATTATTTAACATTTCTATGAAGGAAAAAAATGGTTTCAATGATTTTGTGTAATTTTTTTCCTTTAACTAAATACGTTTTATCTCATTGTAGAATCAAGTAGGTTGAAATATGCTTACGCCTTCTTAAATGTTGACATAATTACTCTACTCATAATGTTGCATTGTATGGAGTTGGTAACTATTAACCCTTAAGAGAGACATGGGACTTAAAAAGGCTTGGTTTTCCAAGCAAAAAATACTTTACATTTGTTAAACTTCCAGAAATATCTTATTAGAGCACAAATTAGATGTATTTAAAGGAAATTAGTTCATAAAAGGTAAATAAACGAAAATCTGTGATTTTACAAATGATATAGTCCATGTGGTGATGTAGGTATATCTAAGTCTCCTATAAATATATAGATACTTGAACTAAATTAAAATATCCATCCGTCTGTTTGTTATTTTCACTTTCACATTCGAACTTATTGTGCCAATTAAATTTGTCCATATTGTTTTTTGTTGGTCTAAAAAGTAAATTATTTGAAACCAGCAAAGTCGACTTGTAAATAAAATGTTATACACCGATATCTCAAAATTAAATAGAAGAAATTTTCATTTCTTTTTGCTAAAAATTCCTTTATTTGCAGCAATTTTATTTCGAATTTTAAGGCTGTAAAACTACGATAACAAGAACCCCAAGTGCGATTTTAGGTTCCATATTTAAATTTATCATTAATTTCTTAATAAAATACCTCATTAATTAAACTTTATAACTCGTTATGAATCCATAAAAAACTTACCTAAAAAGAAAAAAAATAAAAATTATAAATTTCGTATAACTTTAAAAAATATATTGAAAATAATAAAAAGAATCATAAAAAAACACCAGGAGATTATTTTTAACAACATCAATATAAGAGCGAACTACATTTATGCCCGTCTTATGGCCCAACAAAAATATACAAATTCAATAAACATCGATCTGATTTTTATTTGTTCCCTATCGCAATTTCTTATTAAAGAAGTTACCTACAGGTTTCCGAAACAATCTTTAAAATTTAATAAAAAAGACTCCCAAAAATAATATTTAAAGAGGGCAGGTTATACCCTCTTCAAGTTCTTTATAAAGTTCGGCCTTGATTTCTGCTCTTTAATAATTTTATAACTTCTGATTTACAGCAGCTCATTTTACTACTTTTTTATTCTAAAATTTCCTAAATTCCAATTTTTTAAATTAACAAAGTCCAGAGGTTTAGCGTGGAAAGGACTTCTTCAATATCATGATCTGATTTATGTGTACTTTGATAAAAATTCTTTCAGAATTTTAAAGATAAAATTTATATTCCAGAGGAAAATAAGTGAAAAAAATTGAAATTCATAGATAAAATTTAGGCGATTACAAAAATTATACCCAAGATGACCAACTTTGAAGATCATTGACTTCTTTCCAGCATGTTATTCATATAAGGAAGGCTTAATCGGATTTGCTTTCAAAGTTACAAAAAAATTATGGTCCAGGAAAAGATTGTGAATTTTTAAGTGAAAACTTGTGTCAACTTAAAAAAAATAATTTGTATTTCCAATGTAACAACACTATTTCCAAAGAAACACAAACATTTCGGGACCACTGAAGGACATATTCTGGAATCTACGAAGCATAATTAGAGAACTGAAGCAACAATGCAATACTCCTTGCCAAAATTCACCAAATTTGATGTGTCCTAAGTTTATGTTTAGTTTGGTTCCAAAACGATTTTTTGAAAATACTTTTGAAGCCATTAAAAATATCTTAACTGAATTTCGCATGTTGAGAGTTGAGGTGTTCTCGAATCGATTTGTACAGGCCCTTATATGTCCAGAGGCGTACAGGTGGCCTTTAAGAGATTCACAGATGAAATGAAAAATAAAACGTCCAGTTTATCCATACAGATAATCAGTCTGTATTAATAAAAACTCATTCCACAGCCTAAACCGCTAAAGCTACAAATATTAAAATAGGACCGTAGTTTCTTTTCCCCCCAAATAGATCGACTAAAGTGGGATTTTTTGAAATTGAGTGAGTATGAGGGAAAAAGGTAAAGACTGATAAAATCGGTAAACTTTAATCTCTTAAACAGAAATAATTTATCGTGCTCAAAATAAGCTGATAAATGTTTGGTACTTTTTTGAATATTTGAGGGAAAAACTAAGCACCCAATATATTATTTTGTCCACTGCAAGTAGAAATAAAATTTCTATTACAATCGAAAACATAATAATTAGAATATGAGTTGGGTACTTTTTGGAAATTCCCATGTTAAGAGAGTAAAAATCGTACCTTTGTTACGTACTTTTTTTGCAAATATTTTTTTATACATTTGGACAAAATGATTCAGAGATTTTATGATGGAATTGCAATATAAATTTAGAATTCATTGAAAGTAAGAAATTTGGTTAGGAAAAATGTATCAAAAAGTTGCATATAAAAATATCATTACAGTCCAAATTTAGGGTTCAAATGAGTGCGATAAAACGTTAAATGTACCTCATAACAAAAAAATTAATATTTTGTGAGTTTTCTCTCATAATTATTTTAAAACAATTCCATCAATTGAAGAATTTCGAAATCATTCTTAAGCTGCTCTAAGAATATATGAAACAATTAAGAATGCTATATATTCGCTTAAGCCGACTCTTCAATACCCTCCATCACAAATATAAAGACACATACCCTCACATACATACATTATATAAACGCTTATAAGTAACGCAGAAATGCTTAATGAGTCATAAAATTCGTTATATTTTTGGCTATAACTCTTTTTTTACTGAACCCATTTGGATTATTTTTAAATACATTAATAAAGTATATATAGTCTAATATTATGACAAAATTTCATTCCCATTTAATAACTTTTAATAGAAAATTTTATGGAAGTTCATCGCTTGAACTAAGAGGTTGCACCAGATATCGGTCTATATCTTTTTATATACTGAACCGATTCTAAAGTAATTACTTAGGCCAAATTTCACTGATTTCTGTTAATTTTGCGGATGTGAGAGTGCCAAAAAACAGACAGGCGGACATAACTAAATCGATTCAAATTTTGATTTGATGCAAGAATATGTATGCATTATGGGGTATGAGATTATTCCTTCTTAGCGTTACATAGGCAATGATACACCACTTGTATTGGTGTAGAGTATAAAACTATTACAAATTAACTACAATTTATTTAAAGTTCTACAAATACTTTCAACTAACGCCTTAAGATGTTACGCCTCAGAACTTCAAACAATATTCTCTTATACGTTCATAGTTGATCTTAAAATGTTTTGTTTATCTAAATCACAGCGCTGAAGAATTTTTCTAAGTTTTTTTTATAACAATTTATTTTCAACTTTCTAAAGAACTTTTGTCAATAACTACGTTTTACTTTGTTTATATGTATGTGTGTATATAGTATTTTTTCCCTTAATGAACATTATCTTGAAAAATCATCAACAGGTGTAAAAGTTTATATTTGAAATGTTAAAAGTCATCTTCTGGTACTACAATTTTACATAAATATTTTTTTATTTATATTTATATTTTTCTCTTTTTAAATAAAACAATAAAAAAAGTCGTTTTTAAAAATAAGATATCAAGGTGTGTAGAGTACACTTTAGTAGACTAATGGTAAAATGACAATAAAAACCGTTGTTCTTTCTTCTCTGCTCTTCTCTATTCTTTTCTTTATATCTTTTCACTTGTTTATATTTCTGTTTATTTTCCACTTTTTACATGAATTGTTGTTATTGTTATTGTTGTAGTTGTAGTTGTAGTTGTAAGAGTAGTTTATAACCTTAGGCGCAAAAACCGTTAACAAATCTTTAAGATACAATAAAATAAAAGTTGAAAAAAATAAAATAAAGTTGAATCTGGTAGCAAATAAGCGCCCTCAAAGCTGTAATCATACAAAACAATAATGATAATGCAAGATGAATCTTTGAAAACTATGAAATCTATTTGGATGCAGGAAAACAGTGATGTTAACTTGGTTGCAAACTAAATAATTGTTGTTGATTTTAAAGCAAATTTGGACTGACCTTTAACTTATTTCAGGAGCAAGTGGCTAGCAAAGGCATATGCATAATTACACCTTATTTACAGATGAATTGCGATTTAAAGTCAAGTCACATATTCACATCATTGTATGAAAAGACTCGTGTATTAATATATTCAGGTCCCCGATCCCTTAAATATTCTCATCATTAATGTCCTGTGATCGTTTAACTGATTGCAGATACAATTATTTTGTCAAGTCTCTTAAGAAGCACAAAAAGTCTCTTCTATAAATACTGGACTCGATTAAATTTATAATTCAAAATTTTAATCCAAATTTAGTCATTTCTGTCAATATATTCTTTTTTCGAAATGAAGTACACTTTCTTCCACTCTCTCCTGAAAGCACCTGTCTCCCCAATCAAACCGATCTATTTTTTGAATTCCAGTGTGGTTTCAGTAGTCTAAAGTGCTTTTAACTTTCTTATACTTTCCTTGGTCCCAATTAGAAACAACTCATTGAGAAATATACTATCTCGCAGATATGGCGTGGTCCGCAGTTATTAATTACATATCATTCCTTAAAATCTACAAAACAAGTCTTCAAGCATACCAGATTCGAGTTCAACCGCAGGCAAAAAATTGTCATCGTATTTTTCGATTATAACAAATTTGACCTGATTCATCTCCCCTCCAAAATTAAAAAACGTCAAAAAAGATCTTTGGCCTACTCGACTTTCGATAAATACAGAGAAAATCGACAAAGAAACTCCAGAGAGTGATCAGTTTGTTTCTCCACAACACCCTCTGAGAAAGTATAAGATTTGAAATATTGGCAAAGTACTACAACGAAAATCACACAAAGAGAGTTGTTCTAGGCAACTATAGAAACGAAACTGCATTAGGAACATAAGATCAAATGCAAAAATTATAAACGAAACGGAAAGAAATCTCAATAGTGATCTTTGTTAAGGCCCTGTACTCCTCGAAGTAACAACAGGTTTGGGAAAATGTGACAAATTCAGTTGTAAAGATATATAACAACTAAGAAGAGCTTAAGTTGAAACAGTTTTCGAAAAGGGTTTAAAATCCGTTTCGAGCTTGACGAGATTTTTTTCACTCCAAAAGCGATAGAATTGAGTTCATATTATAAGACTTATGAAAACAACTGTCCGATTAATAAGTAGAATTTTTAAAGATTAATTTATTTTTTAAGGAGTTTTAGTGTGGAAAACAGCTGACGTTCTTAGAAGTCGTAGTGAAAATGAACTCAATAACTTTTTTTGATATGATCCAAATATACATTCAAACTCTATTCGAACCTCTGCTATTTATTTAGGGGATTTTTTCGTAATTTTTATGAGACATATAGAGAAAACATCTGTACAGTCTCACCCAGATCATTCTAGGTGAAAACATTGATATTGTTTATTATAGTGTGAAAAAAATTCCAACAATCTCAAACAGTAATTGAACAACTCCAATTGCCTTTTTCAAGACAATCTCATTTACAGAACGACCGAAGCCAGACCCGACAAAAGTCTGTTAACATAATGACAGCTGTATTTATCGGAAGTTTTTTCCACAAGAAAGAACAACCAGATACAGATGAACTGTTGCAACAATTATAATTTCGATCCGTGGTTTAGCTAACAATTGCATATCTCGCAGACATTTTGGATAAAGCTTTGAATTAATACAGTTTAATTGAGTCAAAATCAGTAACAGCATCTGTAGTTTCGATCTGTTATAAAAAATTTTAATACAATTGAAGTACTAAACTCCATTTTTCGACGTCTTTCTTTTAAATTCTATACCACTACTACATTGTCAGATAAATAACCGCTAAACTAGCATTACTGCCATCCAACCCTCATCTGTGATCTTTACAATAATCTCTAAAGAACTCAAAGCATTTTCAAGATATTTACTTAGACATTCACAATAACGTCGAAAACGCCACAATGAATAACCATTCAACTGATGTTACCAGAAAAAATCATTACAAAAACAAATAGTTAAACAGAAAAATAATAATAATAAAATTATTAATATTAAACAAGTAAATACATATTTACTACTTATCATTATTACATACATCCACTATAAATAAGAACACTAACAACACTAACAACAACCACAAAAAAGCCTGAGAATCAGATATATGGGAATTCTCAACAAAAGAAAGACTAAATTTATAAGAATATCGCAAATAGCAACAACAACAACAACAACTAAATATGGTTTAAAGAAAAAACACCATAAAATGATTACAAAAAAAAACTGTTAAATAGTTAGTGACGACCACTATCTTCTTCTTATTCGTTTTTAAGTCATTTAACTCAGATATAATTTAATTATAGCAATACAATGGTAGAATAATAATAATAAGTAACAACTACAAGTAGTACAACAACAACAAAAGCAATAACAATAATAACAACAAGAACAAATAAATAATAACGACACTTTAACGGTTATTTACAGATGTTGAGAGGTTCTTGCTTGATATTCTTTAGAACTGAAAACTATTAAGAGGTCAACAACTTAAGCTATTTGGACACTGGGTCGATTTTAATGGTCTGGGAGAAAAACAATTCACCGTTAAATGGCGAAATAATCATTATCCGGTAGTTTAGAGGGAATTATTTAAAATACTATTTGCAGTTAGGAATATCGATTAAAGCAAAATTTGAAATAAAAGTGTTTTGTGTTAATTATGAAATATACTGAATTTTTGAGGATAAATGTCTGCCAAAATAGCCGTTTCATTGTTGTTTGAATTTTTCTCCTGAAAACGAATTTCCGATTGCTACAACTCTTACTGAGTTGAAAACTTTTGGTCGATTAGTAGTCGGGTCACTTCAGAACAAAGATCTAATGATGATCGTCTGTCTGGCTGGATGTCCATGTAAACTATGTGATCAAATAACTGGTTACAATTTGAAGAAGACTTGTTAAATTTTGGCACCTTTCGTAATCTAGTTTCATAAAGCCTATTGAATCATATAAAAGCAAAATCTAATAAATTTTTAACAAACAACTTTTATAGTGTCTCGTAGCTCCCATACACAAACGCCTTGTGAAAACCGGATTACCTTCGAATATCTGAATATTTATTTAAAAAAAGGATGTCTGTTGCCACAAACTCATAACGTTCATTATCCCATCAAACAACTTATGAAAGTTGTGAGTAATAAAGAGATTCCAGAAGCTGAGTAAAAAGGGCTGCTCAACCCAAAACAATTTGAAAATAACGAATTAGAAACACTTCATGCAGAGATTGAATAAACCAGAATACATTTTGAGCCCTTCGGGATTCTTGTAATAGTTCGCAGAATTTACAAAATTAGGAGTCACTTTACCAGCGTTGCTTTATGTTTAAAATACTAGAAACATTCAAAAGTAAGTAAATCGTGTATCATATGAATTGACCTCAAGATATACGAATTTGTATATCGAAAATGATGTTCGAACGTTACACGAAAAATTAAATTTTGGCATTGTATTGATGCCGATATTCCAAAAAGTCTTACATTAAGCCTGACCAAACAAATAAATCAGCTCCGAAATCCAATATTCATGATGCGAAGGTCATGCTCTGAGTTCAGAAAAGTTTTTTTATTATGTTTATTATGTCTTAGTGGTCCGCAAGTAGGTCTGTTAAATAACTAATTTCATCTATAATAAAACTAAGCAAAAATACACAATTTTGGTCGAATTTTGCAGAAATTCAAATTTTTGAATTGCGAAAAATATTCGTTAATTGAAAATGTCACTTTTAGAGATCAACATCATATGCAAACATATTTTCTGAAGGCCTTATTGTTTCATATCCAATTTGAGTTAAATTGGATATGAAACAAATATATACTAAACGTGAAAAAAATTTGATTTCCGACACATTTATTTTTAAGGTCCTATAACTTCGTCATTGCAACCCCTTTGAAAACTAAATTTCAAAGGACAAAAGACTACATTCTTTTGCTAACGATTTGTAAAATTTGTAAACGATTCCGCCCTACTTGGCAGAGAATTGTGAATATTCCCTCAAAGACCTTAAAGCAGAAGTAACCAAAATACAGATTTCTTGACTCACGATGTTACTACTTCCTCATCAACTAAAGCATTCATTCGATGTAATTTTTGCTTCAGTCTGGCAGCAAGGAAATGTTCTCCAGATATGGAAGAATTACTCGATCTTGACATATTGTACTGGTTATTGGTGAGGCCCTTCTAGGAGTTTTGTGCTGAGTGTGGTTTTAAACAAAATCGCTGGGAGGAAGCTTACGTTATGCTGTTGCAATTCAACATAAATTAAATGTGACAGAAGATTACAGAACTTCAATCCTATAGCAAGAGAGGATTTTATGCACAAATAATGTAAAAACCGAATTGTTGCCTGTATTCATAGATAAGGGTATGGGGATGTTGGTTACGCTTTGTACTCATACCAACTTTTCAAATACCCACATAAATCTTGAACACATCTGTCCATCATGGTGATCTTGTTTTGGATTAACAAAATATAAGAATACAAATGTAAATCAATTATTATTTCAATTCAGATCTTAATAGAAACTAATTTAAATTAAAACAAAGATTTAAAGTAAATTAAGAAATTTTAGTTGAATCTACATTTAAATTACAAATCATCTCCTACAAAACTTAAATATAATCTGTATATATAAATATATATATTTTCTCAAACTAACAAATGATTTCATCTATGGAAAACGATTAAAATTTCCTGCCATTTAAAAACATCCTCTGTCACGGAATCCAGTCCAATGTGCAAATTTTTATTATATTTTTCTTCGTTTTGATACAAATAACAGAAAGACAACTGGATTAATTGCAGCATATGAAACATTAGCAGGTGGCTACAACCAAATAAAAAATAAACTAAAATATAAATTTCAATAAACTTTATGAAAGAGATGGAAAAAATTAAAAAATGAAATAAAACTTAAACTAAAACTAAAACAAGAGCTTAAACTTTTTATATAAAATTACAACAAAACCAAAAGAAAAAAAACTGACAACAACTTTCCAATTATGACAAAAATAAAACAAAAACAACATTTATATTAACGATCAATGATCTTTCAATAATCAACTTGACTAGAAAACCGAAAAAAGTACAACAACAGCAATTTTGCCAAAGTTTAAGTCAAATCATAACTGGAATTTATAGAAAATTTATGAAAATAAAACTGAAACTAAACTACAACGAAATCTAAAGACAAAGAAACTCCTCTTTGTAATTCCTAGAAATTAAAATCAAAATAAAAAAAACAAGGGTCAAGCCCGACTATTTAATACCCTACACCATATTGTGGTTAAAAAATTAATGATCAAGTCTTGTATAACTTTTCTCTTTGGTGCTTAAGAGTGCAGTATATTCTGGTATGAATATATTTGTGTAATTTTTTGTGCTTTAAAAAGACTTCTTTCTAGGGAGATAATACGAGGGCTAGATGAAATTATGTACCGACTCTTGTAAAATTTCCTACATCTTAATTTGACCGATTCTTATCACCAATAATTGTTTCTATATGAGATTTAAGCCCTTCAAAAGTGTTATTTTTAAGGACAGTTATATGGGACCTACGAGAAATAATGCATTGATCCTCGTATAATTTGGCACATTATTAAATTTATTTTGGACAAATTTCGTTAAAATCGCTTTACATTCAGGACTTTTAAACCTTAAAACCCCATTCCGGAAGGAACATTTCTAATGGGGCTAGTTGAAATAATAAAACCATCATCGCCAATTTCGATAGCCATTGTCCTTGGACCAAAATAATGACACATGCCAGGTATCTCAAAAAATTGCAACCTGCATTTTTGTTCACAAGGTTTACTTAGACAGTCAGCCAGACGGACGGACAACGTTAAATCGACTCAGAAAGTGATTCTGAGTCGAACGGTATACGTAAAAGTGGTGGCAGCAATATTTAATCTGTGCGTTACAAACTTAAGCACAAACGCATTATACCGCAACACCTATTGTAGTGTAGGGTATACAATTATACTTTGCGTCTTTTTTTAAACAGAAATCAAAAAATTTGAATTGAAAACCATTTTTAGTTTTAGTATAAATACCAGCTTTAAACACTAACTAAATAAAATGGAGTTAGCAATAGTTAGCATGAAAAACATGCAACAATTTGTATATTTTAACTATTGTTGATTGTTGCTAAGAAAAATGTTGCTAAACAAATTATGAATAAGAAAACTAAAAATATTTATTGCTCAACACAACTGTTAAATCATTTTAAATTTTGTTTTTTTTTTAATATTTAAATTTTTGTATCTTTACTAAGTCAGAATGCTGTATTTTGAATAACAAGATTGTAGAAAAGGGAAAACAGGATTTAACATACTTTAGAAATATAAGCTTGGGTTTCTCCATGGGAAAACGTTCCTGGGGTTTTCACGGGAAATTCATTTTCCAAATCCCGGGAAATTTTTAACGGAAATTTTTAGGAAGTAATTTTAGTGAAGAAATTGTGTAACTCGAGAATTAAGCACACCTGCTATTCGCTTCAATAGCCAACAAGTTATCGACTGATATCTTAGATAGAATTAAACCATATTTCATCAAAATTCATCTAAATCGGAATAAATTGAATCAGTGTGTAATATAGATCGCAATTGGAAAGATGATTTTTAAAATTGTCCTCATACACATATATAAATGAATCTGGGTTTGTTTGTTTGTTTATTTGGGACTTATAGACAGCTAAAGTACTGGACAGGTAGGATCAAGGGGAAGTTACTCCCATACAAAGCAAATATTAATTAACGAATATCTAAAGAACTGTGAAAGAAGGAGTATTCAAATTGTTTCCAATTACTTTCCCAAGGATCTTTTAACTGACCAAAATGTAGGACGGATAAGACCAGGAGGAGTAATCCCACCATAATAAGTAAATAATGATTATCAAATGTCTAAAGAACTATAACAGCGAGGGTTCTCACTTTTTCAAGGAACTATTTAAGTAAACAAAATATTGAACGAGAGGACCAGGAGGAGGTATACTCCCAAACAAAGAAATAATGATTATCGAATATCTAAACAACTGTAACAGCGAAAGTTATAAAATTTGATTCCAAACAGTTTTACTGGCCAAAATGTAGGACGGTTGGAATCAGAGATAGCTCCCATGCAATGCAAATACGGACAGGTCCAGGAGCATTTGGCAAATGTCCATTGCATTAAAAATTTTTAATACACGTTGTGATTTTTTATTCACATGTGAAATAAAGTATTGTACCAGAAAATTAATTAAAGATATATTTTTTAGAATATATGATATGCTACAAAACCGGGAAACGATAAACCCTAATAAGATTAGAAATAAATTTATTGAACAAATTCGGTAACTTTAATTTTAATGTTCTAATTTTTTCTTATAAACCAGATTTTTACTACGCATATTGTGTTAAAGTCGGGTTTTTAATGTAGGTCCTAATATTTTTGGAAAATAAGCGACCGATTTTCATAGAATATTAAACCGTAATGCTCCAATAACCATAGAAATATATGAATCCTTTAAAAAGTTTTTTAAATTGTATTACCTTTTTTGAGAAATCTTAATCTTGGATGAACTTGGGCAAGACCTGCCCACAAGCCTTGTCTAATATTGGTCAATTTCAACAAAAATCATACCCAAATTAGGTTTCCTCTAGTAAAATTTAGTTGCTTTCAATAATTTTTTAACTGCGCCCTTGACAAAATAGGGGTCTGTATCCTCCAAATGAACTTAAAACACATCAACCTTTAAACATGTTATTTATTTCTAACGTTTCAATGAAAGTGAAAACAATTTCAAAGTTTTCTGAATCTTTCACAGGATATTTTAAGCCCTTTGAAAAGTGTTTAATTGGGGAAGTACCAATTAAATGTATCGCTGATTATAACCTTTCTATGCTCCTGTCGGTATTGCAAATATTTTGAAACCGTTTAATCCGAATTAAAAAGTTTTAATATTTTCAAGTCTAAAGTGTGTTTGTTGACCCATATCTTTTTGATTTTACATATCAGATTACTGAAAAGAATGATAAACAATTTGGTGTAAACTTATTTAGTTCCAATAATTAGTTTGAACGAATGATTTTAGGCAACCAGAAGTCAGATGTTGTTCAAGCTGGATCCAAATATGTAATGTATAATAAAAGCATTGTGGATTATGTTCTGTTACAATTAATAAAGTCATTTTGACTTGATTCAAAATTTCAATAAGAACTTTAAATAAAAATGGTTGTTTTTCCAACTATTAAAAAATGGTATTTATTATCACAGATGAGAGCTTATCGAATAAGGAATTTTATTCGATTAATTGTCGAGTAATCGGGGCCCAATGATGATAATAAATTTTCTATATATACGCTTAAGGATTAAATATGTAACGTTAGAAAGGAATCATTTGGATCCCTTTACGTATATAAAATTACCGAATACAATTAAAAAATCTGGTTAAATTTTCCTTTGACTGTCCGTCCGTCCGTTTATTTATTAGTCAGTCAACTGACGGTCCAAACTCAGTTAAATTTTATTACTTGTTATTGTCCCGCGTACCTAACACCTAACAGACTTTTGCTTAAACGTTTCCTTTCCTTAGTACACACTGAAAAACAAACATAGTTGATTTAAGATCGAATAATTTTATTTTTATTTATTTTAAATTGAACGTTTTTACGTTTATGATGAAATAATACTGTACATTTTAGAAATTTCTATATTAATATATAAAATTATACAACGATAAATTTTTAAAAAGTACTTTTAAGTAGTAAAATTTCAATAATATTCTCAAGAAACTGTATTTACAGTGAAGCAATGTTAAATTAACATTTTTATCTATGAAGCAAAATCATAACTGAAAAAAGTTAAATTATTTCTTTTGAATGAATTTTAAATTGATTTTTTTCTGTGTGTAATAATATTTTATTACGTAAAATAATTCTGCCAATAGTTTTTTTGCTTTATGGATCTAAAACGACCATGATTTTTAATTATATAATGTCGATATTTTTTTAATTAAATTCTAGTTCAAACAGTAATTAAATTATGATCAAATTGCTGTTGTTTACGAAAACTCTGTTATCATATTTACCGCCAACATAATTCAAATTTATTTCCTTATCGAAATTTTTTTTACTTAAATTTACCTCATCGTATACCACAAATCAAAAAGTAAATCAACATAAATTTAATTAACGCTTTACATTGGGGCAAGTTGACGTTAACTTAAACTATGTTCAGTCAGTCAATTAATTAATTTATAATCAATCATAATTATTGTGTTCAAATAATTTGTTATGAAGTTGGCGAGAGCCTTTCAATCTGCTCAAATCAGTTAAACATTATTTTTATGCACAATTCGGTAGTTACGAGGAAATTGTCAAAATTGCAATTTTAATCAAATTTAATGTAACATATTTTTGAGAAAAAAATATTTGATTTTTAACATGTAAATCTGTGCCACGACCTGTGGCAAAAATAAAAAGTGAACAAATAATTTATTGCATAATTTCAAATAATTAAATCAGGATTCGGCTGAGTGTAATTTTCATATTTTGTGCTTGTGTTTGGTGAGAACTGTTCATAATTTTTTCTTAAAGTACATACAAATAATGTTTACTAATTTGGTCGCAAAAATGTCTTTTACTCAAGGTGAAAAGCAAAAAATAAGTTATATTTATTTCAAAACTAACATTAATTTCCTGCTTGAAATAAAATTAATATTTATCTCGCGTATTTTAAAAATTATCCGACAACACCACCACTTTTAATGCGGTTCAATACGGAACTGAGTGAATTTTCCAAAAAATTAGGAGCATGTACATGTGAAAAAGTAAAGAGTAAAAAAAAAACATGTGCATCACTTTGCCGGCTACGGATTTAAAGGCATAGAAACAGGGACAAAATGTAGAGATGGACTTAAAAAACGTTTAAAAAAAATTCCATTAAATTCGGCTTTGGCACCAACGCATAGAAAAAATTTTTAAATCAGTTGCAGTGCAACTAATTTGGTTCTTTTTTAATACCTTTGTTCAATTTCAAGTTCAGAAAATCAATACCACAAACTTTAACTTGTCTATATTTTTATTACGACTTTGTAATATTTCATTAAAGTTGTATTGGCCTTAAAGTATTTATTCCATATAATTTTTAATACCCTCCAACACCACAAGTGGTGTGTGTAGAGGGTATATTCGCGTGTAACGCTAAGAAGGAAATATTTCAGACTCCATAATTTAGGTTGTCTGTCTATTGTTGACACGCTCACATCCAAAATCAATGAAATTTGGCCAGAGTATTTGTTATAGTCCTTTTTTTATTTAAAACTAGCAAAATCGGCTCAGTATATTTAAATATAGAGACCGATATCTGAGGCAACCTCTAAGTTCAAGCAAAAAAACTTTCGTAAAATTGTCAATTATAAATCGACAAATTAGAATAAAATTGCCTAATATTAAGTTATATATACTTCATTCATAATAATCTAAAATCGGTTTCAGTAGAAAAAATTTCAGTGTTGCATTAAAGAAAAATTTATATTTATTTTATAGAATTTTTGCATAGTTATCAAATTGGCGATGCTCATTATTCCCAAACGCAATTAATATTTATTTTCAAAATTTTATATAAATTAATCTCATATTATGAAATTTTAGTATAGAACTTGAAAATATCTAATTTCATCTTTATTATCCGAAATACTCGAAATTATACATCGGTTAAAAGCTTCTTTTCACATTGGAATTTGTCGTAATAAGGGTCTAGACTCATTCCAGATTTTTTTTTTCAGCAAAAGCAAACATATGTGAAGAACTGGTTTCCTACTTTTCTTCCGATATGATATAAAAATTTTAATCGGGCAAAACATTATTTTATTTTATTTTTCCATAGAAAAATTGATGACCTTGTCATTTATAAGGGTCTTAGCCCATTCCAGATTTCTTGATTAGATGACAAACATATGCTTGGATTTTTTTATCTCAAAAAACTTAAGAAAATATATAAAAGTTAACAAAATACACAAATGACATCGGCTGAACATGCATATATTTATATCAAAAAAGTCTTTCAGAATATAATATTGAAGGGAAATTCAGAACTTTACCCTTTGGACCACTACCCAATTCCGTTTAGATAAGGATTATTAAGTTTTGCTTTTTTGTGTATTTTTTTCTATATTTAGTAATTCTGATTACAATATCGACAATTATGAGTGAAAAGCACTGATATTATGCACTAGGTAATCTGAAATTACCTTTTTGGGTCCTAAAAATTTTCACAAAGTTGGTAAATTTTTAATCGGAGGAAAAATTTTGATTATATTTAAAAGTCAACATTTTCAGCCTTAATGTACATATAGTGTAACCTAATTCGACTAGTAGCAAGTTAACTAAAGCATAAGAAAGTTTGCTGTTGTAAAAAGGGTTGAAAAAGTGGTCCAAAATGTTTGAATGTTAAGAACTAATATTTTGATTTAAATACTCCTTAGATTATAAGATATATCCCACAAGTGTATTCTTATCAAATCGGAAATATCATTCAATCATAATGCTCATTACAAAATTACGAGTTTAGAGGTACATTCCTCATACTACGGACTCTGTAAGAACTTGTTTTGCTTACAAATCAGTTTAAAAACAATTTAAGCGTTCCCTTGTGAAAATTTCTTTTAAAAAAACGTCAGCCACCACTGTATAACTATAAAAAATTGCATCGAATGAATGCTAGCTGTGCTCAATTCGTTGAGAGGTTGTACACTTTACCTGTGAAGTAAGCCAAATACGTGTTCTAACCTCGGAGGTAAGAAAATCTGAGCTCCTCTGATCTAAAATACCACCCTATAAGTAGTTATTGCCAAAGATCTGCTTAATATTTGACTATAAGAGATTCTATAATTCAATTTCCTTCAGCTTAAACCCGCTTCTGACACATAAATACATTTTTTATTTGT